>PVIJ01004335.1:47101-119507 GCA_004024925.1 Scalopus aquaticus | reverse complement strand
AAAGGGAAAAAATTTTGGTACTTTCATTTTTAAAACACCTTTCCTCCTTTTTCAAATGCCTGCTTATCTGTAATTATTTGCTATTAAGCATGTGAGCCAATATCCAGTCTTTCCCATCTTAATTAAAATCTTTTTTTATCTGCTCAAGGACTTCCTTGTTGCACTTCCCTTTCCTCCTTGTCTGGACCTTAGTTAGTCAGCTTAGTTAGTTAGTTGTCTGGACCTTAGTTAGTCAGCTTTAGATGGCCTTCTGTCCTTTTTTGGGTCTTAATGATAAATTGAAATGTGCCCTCCTAAAGTCCAGAATATGTGCTCTCTTTGACTGTCAAAAGCTCATTGATAGTTACGTCTACCACAAATCGCATTGCTATTTTGTCATTTTTGCATTGATTAGACTCCAGTCTATAGGTGCCATTCCTCATATTGTTTCCTATACTTTTTCAGAGATAAATTTAATGCCAAGGTAAATCAGTGGCGCTTTTAGCCAATTGAGACTTCTAGGAGATACTGGGTAGATGCCTGGTAGTTGGAGCAATGTGCTTCAGTGCCAGTTTTCAAATCAGTATGGACAACATACCACTTGTATCATCAATCCGATCAAGTGATTTGTGGGATATTTTAAAGGTGATGTCATCAAATTTCTTTCATCTTTCATCGTTCTTCTTTTGCATGTTCAGCATGATTTGATATTAATAGATGCTTTTGTTATTATTTCCAGGAACACAGTATGCCCAAGGTGATTGTTTTTCTAAGTGACTGGCAAAGACTCTGCCAAGAAGCCGAGGCCTTACTAAGTGTGTGGCCCGGCACTTAGCATGCCGTTGCCTTTGTCTACAATACTGCTGATAGTGAGCCTTCCTTCTGAGTGTCGGAAATACATTCCAGTATCCTATACTTAGAACTTATAGTACTACTTTTGGAACTTGCTGAAACTCAACATGAGTACAGGAAGTGTTAAGCTATTATATTTTTTCCTGTTTTAGATAAGAAATGCTGTTGATGTGTTTTCACACTTGCTTATTTTTAGATCAGTTTCCACAAAGATACTTAAAAAAATAATAATTTTCCATGTGTGGTATGATAATGAAAGGAAAACATATAAGTGGTAGCAGGATAGAAAGAAGACTATAAAGTTCTGGGAATTTGGGGACATATGATATTAAAATAGAAAATTTTAAAATAGAAAATGTTAATAAACATTTGTAAGTAAAAGACTTCCTTGAAGTGTTATTTATGTCACTTCCCCACTCTGAAGTTAACTTCCCTATGTCTGTCTATCTGGTGCCTCCATTTACACTATTTATACCTTTCTTGTGTTCAGTGCATAGGTTAGATACATCTTGTAACACCTGTTACTTTCTAATATCTAGGTGAAAAGATTAATATTGGTGCTATAGCAATCTTTTACCAAAAACACTATATTCAAAAATTTTATGGTGAACACTTCGAGGAAGAATGGTCAGAGGAGGGAACTTTGACTTTTAAGTTGCACTTAACAAGACCTTGATGCCAGGAGAGAGGGTTGTGGCTGGAACAACTGTGTTAAGGTGGATTAGGGCTGATTGGAAAGACATCGAGTTGGAGTGATTGGGTATAAGTGGGATTGTAGAGAGAGGTTGTACTTTATTGATTCCCAAGTGTTTTCCTAGCTCTGGAGGACTCACTCTCAGACCTTGTGAAGTTTTCCATATGAAAAGCAAAGTTTCATCTTCATCATTTTGAAAATTCTTTTAAAAAAAATGAATCCAAAATTTTGAAGCAGTTAGCCTTATTTTACATCATCCAGATAGATGGATATTCTTTGCTACAATATTTTGTTATAACCTAAATGGCTTTGAGGCTAATGAGTTAGTTTCACAATTGCATGAACAAGAAGGTAAGGAGAGAAGCTAGGGATGTGGAAAGATTTCAGCTATTGCATAAGTTCCTTAGGGTAGCACGCTATAGTTTTCCCACAATGTGCTGGACTCAGGGCTGGGTAGAGGCAGTTTTTAATACCAGAGGAGATCTGCTCCAGCAAGTAGGGCCAATTGGAGAAGGTTCCAGACAGCCTGGTGACTTTTGGAACAGGGTGGTCTGGACCAGGTTGTGGTCCAGGTCACTGTTCCACACAGAGGAAAAAAGCCAGTCAGTGATTGGTGGACTGGTCCAGGTATAGTATCAGTGCTAACGTGTTAGATGTACATTGGCTCAGTATTTGATTTCCAGCAGAGGACTGAATGGCCTCAGCTTAAATTCTATAATATGGAAGCTAACATATTCTTTAAGTAGGTGGAGTAGTTCTTAGAATCAAATGAAGGGTTTTACAGGAAGGACAAGGATGATCCAAGAGAGCTTGACTAATGGGCAGGTACTTCAGGATGCCACAGAGTCCATCATACCTGGGCTCAGCCTTTCCTATGTGTGGACTGCAAAATGACAGTCATTAGCTCAGCTTGGATCACATGACCACCCTTCATTTAGAAAAAGGAATGGTATTTTGATGAATCATTTCATCAGTACTTCCTAGAGCTGGGGGAAGGGAATTTTCAAAGAAAATCCATGGTTCCTTTTTAAGAGAAGCAGATGCTGAGCAGGAATGAGCAGCAGGTGTCCACTGCAGAGAATCCACACTCATCCAGGGAAGGTGTATGCATGCAATTGAAAATTTCATTTCCCCTCTGGCTCTTGCAGTCATGGTCTAGAAATCTGAACCATATTGCTGAGCAGTTTCTATTTAATTTCCTTTAAAAATGCTTTTAAAGTTGTCTGAGTTTTTTCAGTTCCGTATTTGAAAGTGTAGTATGTGAGTCTTAACTGTTAAAGTTCCCAGCTCATTGTTTCCCAAGTGGTGGCTCCTTTTATTTATACAGCTGCTGTCAGGCTCATAGTCGAACATTTGAAATGACCATTCTGCTCCAACAATGGAGAACCTGGAACTTCAAATAAATGCTATGAATACGTGACAAGGTGACACTAAAAACAAAACAAATAAAATACAAATGACTGAATTATTCAACCAAAGCTTGTTTTGTTCCAGAAATTTGAGCCAAAAAAATTATGGATGAGAACTTACTATTATTTTCCCCAGAGAATAAAATAAAAACACACAATACCATTAGAAAGAGCCATAGAAGAGGGGCCTCCCTGGTAGTTCAACAGGTTAAGTTCAGCGCTGTGGAGCTGTCATCGGCTGCGGCACAAGTTCGATGCCGGGCCAGGGAGATTTCCACATGGTGCGGCAGACCTCTCCTGCCTCTCCCACTGCTCCCCTCAGGAGTGTCATTTGGTCGATCTGCCTGTTCTGCTCCCCACTCTGTCTCTGGTGAACCCTCTCGCTGCCCCGCACTTATGGCCTGCACCCCAGCTTGTATGCAAAAATAAATCTTAAAAAAAAAAAGCCATAGAAAGGTCTCCCTGGTGGCACAATGGGTTAAGTCTCAGCACTAGATAGCTATCTGCAGCCACTGGCAGCACCAGTTTGATCTCTGGCCAGGGAGCTTCCCACATGGCGCAGCAGATCTCTCCTGTCTCACCGGCTGCTCCCCTCAGCAGTGTACTTCAGTCAATTTGCCTGTTTTGCTCCCCACTCTATCTCTGGTGAATCCTCTCACACACACACCCACACACCTCTGGCCTACACCCCAGTTCTTGTATGCATAAGTAAATAAATCTTAAAAACAAAAAAAGGATGAGCTATAGGTATTGCTTGTAATTTCTCACTAAGTAACCCCTAACTTGAACCACACCTGAATTCTGCTGTTATGCCTCTGTTATCTCTGGTTAGTTTTCCAGTTAAATATTATTTTATTAGATTCCAAGACTACTGCTATAGTTATACTGTCTAATGATGTCATTCTAGGTCAAGGAATAGGAGCAATTAACATAGTTTCTTCAATGTTTACTGCTGGAAGCCATTGAGTAAAGGTATATATCATTGGACCCTCTAATGTGTTTGGGAGATAACATAATAGGTATTCTGACTCCCATTACAACCTTATTTATAATTTCAGTAAAGTTGCAAAAATAAAAAAAACAAAGTTTGCAAAGACTGAATGGCTCTGTAACCATATTACCACGCAACAGAATGATTTTGCATTTTGTTCTCTCCTCCCTCCTACCTACCCACCCCTGCATTTTTGTTGCATAACCCTTATACAGATGACAATTTGGGGGAAAATGTGTACTTATTTCTTATTTAATATTGATTTACAAAATTGTAGTATAAAAACCCATTATTTTACTATCTAGACTTATTCATTGGTCACAATTTTAATTATCCATTTTTTTCAAGTGTTAATACCTACTTTAATGTCCTTGAGACTTTGGATTTTTCTCAAGTATCTGCGGGAAAGATTAATTTTATAATCTGTGGATATAGGATAAGGTGACAGGAGCTGTAGGACAAGTGTTGTGCTACTTGCTACACACTCATTTAATCTTTTTATTAATCTTGGATTATGCATAAGGGGCTGAGGCTAAGTACATAAAATCATCTGCCCATTGTTAAGTAGAAGTGTCATAGTCTGCCTTTATAATTTCAATAATAGAAGTGATAGCTAGAATTTTTGTATGCACATAAGGAGCCAGGCACTGGCATAGGTACTTTACATATATACTGTCTCCTTTTCTCCTCACAAAAACCTATTAAAGGAGGTAATTGGCTAGAGTTAGGTAATTTGTCTAAAGTGACCATAGCTCATAATTGCTGGACCTAAATTGTCTCATTCCATGCTCCCAGTCATGATTCTATAAACCCACCCTTGAGTGTCCCCTGTGATTGCAATGCCATGTTATAATGGAACAAAGATGCGTGATACCTAGGCATAGCATGGCTTTGCTGTTAAGAAAATTCTGTGAACTGGCCAGTCATTTATTGTATCTAAAATCCCCAATTTCTTTCATGCCTGGGGCTTTTGTTTGGAATAGGCATTAGGGCTGTGAAGTGGCATCTTACAATGTAGAATAAAAAGCCAAAAGCACCAGAAGTTCTATCAACCATTTATCAAACACTTGCTTTATTTTCTTCATCACACTTAGCATGATCTATAATTATCTGACTCTCCTTTAGAAAATACGTCCCTTAGAGGAGCGAACTTACTTTCTGTAGCTTTTAAAATAATGCCTGCACATAGTAGGCACTTAAATATATTGAATGAGTGAATGAATGAACTAATGAACTGTGCATCTTACTGATTATAGTTGGGTTATGATCAAGAAAAATTCATATGATGAGTAATGGAAAATTTCAGAGATGACCCTTTCTGTAGGAATTGTATGAGAAGGCCAAAAGTTTTCACTTAAAAAATTTTTGAGCAGTTTCCTTTTTTCTGTTGCATTATACTGTGTGTAGATAAGCATGTCATCATGAATCTGGGCGGAGAAAGAAAGGAAGACCATGTGACAACACACTTTGCAACACTGCAGTCACTGATCACTGGTAGGCGGCTACCAGCGAGTTGCTGGCAACCGATCATAGTCCCTGCTTATTTTTTCAAGTGTGGAGACTCAGCCACGATCATCAAGCACCACTGACTTTGTGATTAATTTCTCCAAATTATGGAGGTATCTATCACCGTGAAACATATTGATAAAAGCTCAAGTAGGGAAAGAAAGATTTTGTTTCTTAAAATTCCCTGTTCTTTGGATCCAGTGGTGTATTGATATTTTTCTTCCTGATACCCAGCAGATACTAATTTCACAGGACTTGGAGCTGAAAGATAACGTCAGATTATTAATTTATGTTCCTCATTTTAGAAGAGAAGAAAATAACCTCCAGAGATGAAGTGGTTTTTGCAGGATCACATAAGTAATTAGTTGAAGAACCAAAGCCGGCCTCACAACCACAGAGGGATTAATGATCAAACACCATTAGAGAAGATGAACAGTTGCTCATTGCAGGCCCATGATTAATGCTGACCCCTCAACAATCTAGGCCTTCCTGAAAATGAAAATTATTGCCGGAAGCCAAACTGGTCCCCAGGAGGAAATTGCTTATATATTCTTCTTTAAGAATACAAAGTAATAATTTCTTGCAGCACATTTGGTAGCTAAAAAGACCTACGAACTCTTTCCTTATATTAAAATTCTTCATCCTTCAAAGGTCTAGAAATAAAATTTGGTCATTTTATAACTAAGAAGGCAGAATTTGATCTGGTAAAATTCCTGGCTTGGCGTGTACTTGGGAAATAGTAATTTTTTTCATTAATTAAAATAAACCGTAATTCAGGAAACAAACTGCTTTTCAGCTGGGGGGTGGGGGAGGGCAAGATAACAATGAAGTGGGACACTAAGCATGGAATTTTTTATGTAATTGGAATTCTGATTTACTGAATCATTGTCTATTCAATTCTGTTTAGCCTAAATAAGGAAAAGGCTTTTCCTTATTTCAGTAACAGCCCTGCCAGAATCATTTATTTGGGGAGACTGATTTGATTCTGGCTCTTTTGAAGATATCACACACCTTGAAGACCACAAACCTGATAGAGCCTTCTCAGAAGATGCTGTTGAGCCTTGCTCATTTCTGTTCCTTACAGTGCTGGATGTGTGTGGGTGCCTGCCAAGGTTTGCTCTGTGGAGCTTGTCGTTTAAGAAAAGTAATGCTGCTATGCATGAATGTCAGATGCCCATGTGAGCACTGAGATTACTGGGGTGAATGCTTAAGTGAGTCTTCTGGAGAACCCATCTGGGTGTGGGTCTGGTGTCATTATTACCATTGGCTTGTGAGCTTATAGTTGACAGTTGGATTGAGATGGCCCCCAAGAACTTTAAATGAGGGAAATGAGCTCACCTTCTTATTCCTTTGTTGGATCAACACATGATAGGAGCAGTCTCCTGCAAGACAGAGACAGATTTGTTCCTGGGCTTGTAGGATTTGATGATAATCCCACTGGAAGATTAAATGTCAATATGAATTTGGAGATGGGGATGGTCAGGAAAGGAGTGAGTTGTAGAATTAAACATTGGCAGTAATTTTCTCAGCTCTCTGGAGGGGAAGGGACATATAGGCCAACAGATTTGAAGCATCCTGGCACTCTTGCCAAGGTATGCCAACTGACTTTGAAGCTTTTGGACCTGTGGACACATCTACCCCTTTTGTGGGACTGCCTGCCCTTAGACTCTTATCTACCCTCTTCAGTGCTCACCCAACACATGTTCACTTTGACTTTCTATATAGGACAACATGAGAGAATTAAATTGATTATGGGACTTTAATGACTCCAGTTCCTATAGAAATTATATCTCCTCATCAATTTACTGTCATCTGGATTTGAGACAAAAAAAATATAAAAAGTCGTATCCTAATCTTATAGACAACCTGTGTCTGCTGTGGGGTGAGAGAGATCTGTTCTTGATATATAGACTAAATAAGATTTTGCTCATTTGTTAACTCATCAGAGGTTGAGTGCTTGCTGTGAACCAGAGGTCTGATAGTCAGGTGATTCTTGGTATAATAGGGGAAACAGGTAAACTGGCAATTGCAAGGTGAAGAATTACCACTCTGAATATTACCTGGAGGCAGTATGAAAATTTGTCATTTTTATGAGGCTCACCTTATCTATTTATCATTTTTCATTCCTATTAACTTATTAAGCATAATACATTGCATTTATTGTGTACTTACATATTAGGAATGTGTTCAATACTTTGCATGATTTCTTTCTTTTAATACCAGCTAGTCCATACACTATTTCTAAAACCTGGTAAGAGTAACAACCTAAGATCACATTTTGTTCTTGACTTTGCCACTTACCATACGCCATCCACGTGGCTATACTTGATGTGGTGTCTGAAGGTATTATTCTCTGGTGGACTTCAGAGTTCACTCTGGATCACCACAGTAATGACCCAGAGAGAATGGACCACTGAGGGAATCAGCAAAACAGTCAGTTGAACCACTTCGGCTCCACTTCCATTAAATGTGTGAGCATGGCTTGCCTTCTTTGTGCAAGATTGAGCTAGGAAAAACTGCAGGAGTTCCTGAAGAATGTGATTAAGATGTGTTCTTTCTCTTGGGAAACTTCCCCTTTTGCAGGACTTTTAGGACAAAGAAGGCTCTGAAAGGCCTGCAAGGCAGGGGAAACCATGAGAACTATTAACAGATTTTAACAGATTTGTGGCCTCCCTCTCCTCCCCTGTGCATTCTGTGAGGGGACAGCACACTGGCAGGCTTTGTTTGTGGTAGTCAAGACAGGTAAATTAAAAGCTACTAGTGGATTTAATGACTCGTGTGAACAAACCCTCTAAATAATGAACAAAAGCTAAGAGACATTCCTTCATCAAACTAAGGACAGTCTGGACAGGAACGGCCACTATGCCAGTCTCATTTGACCTTGTTTGGATCAGATTGGTGGGAAATTCTCCTACTGATAACCTTTACCACCACTGGGCCTCCCTATTGCACAGAAGGCCTGCCAGGGATGAACCCAGAACTCTTTATAGAATCATCACAGCTGTTGGAGATGGCATTTTATAAAAGAAAAAAAAAATTAAAGAATAAAAATGAAGTTATCTAGTGCATTTTGGTGACTGTTGAATGTATGGTTGAATGTATGGTAATTTGAGATCAAAGGTGACCCCACCTCCCTCAGAGTACTGGTTCATTAATTCCAACAGCAGATTCTTGTTTCTCTTTTGCTAGAGAGAGTCTGCAGTATTACCCATATGTCCAAACCCAACCAGTTTCTATAGTAGAAGAGCTCATGGAAGATCCTCATGACAATAGATGCAAACTCTGACCTTCCAAATTAGTGAGAATTGCCATCTCTTCCCAGATGTCCTCACAGAATACCCCTGAGGACTTTGAGGTTGGGTGCATTCACCCAGATGTTCCTGAGCACCACTGAGGTGGCTGTGCCTGCTCGCTGCTCACTTACGGTCACCTATTAGGGACCAGAAACTGGGTGCATGACACAGGCAGTGTCTGCAGCCTTCAGACTCCCAGGAGTGGGCTTCAGGCACCCATGGGGTCTCTGTATCATTGCTGCAGGTGGGCCTGTGTGGCTGAGCTCTGTCACCCTGAGAATGCAAGGGGACCACCAGCTGGTATTGGCTGAATACCTCCCTGCCTTTGGAACAAAGCTCTGTCCATCCTTCAGCATCTACTTGCTCAAGGCACCCCGCTGCCTAAACCTGCAGGGTGCTGCTCTGTAAATTCAGCTTTGCTGCCATGTTCCTAAGGCTCTTCCACACTATCTGTGTGATGGAAGAACAAGGTATTAGCAAAATTCTCTGCCTAAACCATTCAGCCCCTTTTATTGCCCAGTCCCCAATAAGAGATCATTCTAGAATTTCTGCCTCGTTTTGGTGAGTTGTTTTTCTTCAGAGACCCTTTATTATCAGATCTTGATTTGGCATCCTTCTAGTCCATTAGGATTGTTTTTGTTACTCTGATCCCCATTTAATAGAAGGGGTTGATTTCAATCCTTTTGTTGCAGGAGAGTCTTTTGCCTTGTGGACATTCTTGAAAACAAATTAATGTGTGAGGAAGAGATGTGATGTACAATGTCATCTGGAAGCATTTGAGACTTGACCTTAAGTAGATTTGTCCAGTGTAGAGTGACATTAAGTCCTCAGAACACAAGAGGGCCAAGCCTTCAAAAATCCAGTGAAATAAGGTTAGTTCAATTGCAGACACGAGTTCAGAGCAGAGGGAAAGCTGGTTATCCTGAGGCTCTGAGTTCAGTGTGTTATGGCCTTTGCGCTGTCATTAAGGAAAACTTAAAGATTTTAAAGAACTCTCAACATTGATACCTTTTTGATAATTCTTATCTTAATCTATTTGGACTGCCAATATAAAATACTAGATGAACAATAGAAATTTGTTTCTCACAATTCTGAAGGCTGAGAAGTCCAAGATCAAAATGCCAGTGGATTCAGTATCTGGTGAGAGCCTGCTTTCTGGCCTATAGATGACCGTCTCGCTGTACGAAAGGGGAAAGGACCTCTCAGGTCTGACAAAACCACTAGTTCTCTTCATTAGGGAGCTACCCTTATGACCTCATCACCTCCCAAAACTTCACCTCTTAATACCATCCCCAGAGGGCTGAGATTTCAATTTATGAGTTTGGAGGGAACACAAACATTCCATCTCTAGCAATTCATATGTAAGATTTTGATTATGTGAAACTATGGGGAAAGCTTGTCTTATGTATAAAATGATCATTATTAACTATGTGAGCCTGGGCAAAGCTGCTATGAATTTAAACCTGTCCCTGTGATGGTGTTTCATTTGGAGCATGTGACCTCCCAAGTGATGTGTAAATGCATAAAAAGTGTAATATAAAATGTGAATCTCCCCTGGAAAGCCACCAAAGGTTGCCATTTCAGTCTTCTTCCCAAGACCTGGCTTGTGTAGGTGTTCAACATCCTCTCTCTCCTGTTTTCCCTGTCCCTATTTGCACTCTGCACATACTGCACACCCCCTGGTCCCCATGTTCCTCACCTTTGTAGAAAGCCTGAAGGACTTTCAGGTTTCCTCAAGCAGCAGAACCCCACAGGCAGCTTTTCTTCTACAGTGTGTTACCAGCACTTGTCTGCCTTAGTGCCTTTATCAGTGGGTGGAGTACCTTTTGCTTGCCCTCAGGGAAAAATAAAACAGCCAGACAACCACTCCTTTGTCATTTTCTTTTTCTTTGTTCACAAACATTTATTGAGTACCTGCTGTGTGTTGGTACTAGTGTTAGAAAGATGAGTAACACACCATCTACAGCCTCAAGGCGTCCCCATTCCAGTGGGGGCAGGCTGACTCAGAAGCAGGCAGTAAGGAAACCTGGTAAGTGTTTTCTGGGGACAGAGGAGGTGTAGAGGGTTGTGGGCACACAGAGAAGGTGCTCTGACTTTAAAACCATAGAATACTTCAGAAGAAATTCCATTTCTACTGGTCTTTGGGGAGAAGTTGGCACTGACTATGAGGAAAAGAAGAGAAAAATGGGGATGGTGACCCTTTCTAAGAAATGGAGAAGGGGCTGATTTAATCCGTGCTCATTTAATTCTCACTATAAGGTAAAATAAGCAGTTAATTATTTTTCTGTTCTAGAACCTGTATGTAGCTTTTAAAAGTTTTGTCAAAACATTTCAACAAGTTGTTACCCAGTTGAGGCTGCTTCAGCTGGTAACCTTGTTACAATGACTGTGAGATAACTTGAAATGATCTTAAGAAATTTAAAATTTCTCTGTGAACGTAAATTAGCAGAAACATTAAGATAATCATGGTGAGTTAGATAACTGTGGTTGCCTATTTAAAGTTTAATGTTTATCTTTATTCTGTCTTTATCCTAAAAGGAAAACAAAATGAAATAAAAGCAGAAAAGCATTAAATGTGTATGCTAATGTTTTAAATATATATTTTAAATTCTGTGTCAATATTTTATAAAACTAATATAAACCAACTTAAATATTTTGTTACTTTTGGACATATATAATGAAGCAATTAAGTTGAACGTTTATGGGGAAAATGAGTAAAAATTAAAAATTGATGTTGCTGTTTTTGAAGCGTGTAGGTTTTATATGACTATAAAATGCTATCTTAAATTCAATAGGAATGTTATATGTAGGTATTTTTCTTTTCATTACAAAAAAAAGAAGAAGACTAATAAGAGGAAAATGTAACTTTTAATAAATTTTATGTTCTAGAATCATTATAAAATGTGGTTTTGGTCTAGATAATAAAATGAAACATTTCTTATCATTCTCTTTAAGGTTATGAGAAGACAGATGATGTTTCAGAGAAGACTTCACTGGCTGATCAGGAGGAAGTACGGACTATATTTATCAACCAGCCACAGCTGACAAAATTCTGCAATAACCATGTCAGGTAGGAAATATCAAAGAAAGCCAGGGACCTACTATCGCTGCTGAACCCCACAGGCCATCTTCCCACAAATGCTTGCAAAGAGCTTGCAGTTAGATCTGTTAATATTGGAGAGCTTACTGGAGGTTGTGTGAATTTGGTGTTTCTTCTATTCAATAAGGAGTTTTAATAAGAAAGTGGAAGCAGGAAGAATTAGCAGCCGTGCACTACCTATTCTATATATAGTGTCTGAATAATGATAGCTGCTCTTGGGTAAATGCCTTTGTCTTAACCCTGCTAATAGAATGATGAATTGTTGTTTTTGATATCAAGTTTTAATATTTTAGAAGTCTTTGTACTTCCCACTAAGAACTCATTTTCATTAAACAGTCTCTAAGTTCTTAGTTTTTTATAGCTGTGAAATTTAGTATGGTCTTGAAAATGGAGAGGTGAGAATTACTTCACTGTTTATCTTTCATTTGAACAATAACAAAGTGTTGGTGTGATTGCTATTCACTAAGTGGCCTCTGCAACCAAGTGAACGCCCACCCACCCACCCTACACCACCCATGACAGCCCAATGTTTCTGCAGTGGTAAAATTCCTAGATTTGAGAAATGTCTGTCTAAAACTAAGATTTTGCAACTTCAGATTTTACAGTAGGGTTGGTATTGAGGTGTATCATGTGTCTCCCTGATCTTTCTACAGAATAAACAAGATTAGTTGTTTCCAAAACCAAAATGATACTATCTTACTGATTGAGGATATAACTAGTGTGTTTAGTGTGGCCTCTTAGAGGGACCAAAAAAGAAATTTAGAAATAACCTCCAAAAAGTCCCCCTTTCGGGCCTCCCTGGTGGCTCAACAGGTTAAATCTCAGCACTGTGAAGCTTTCCAGAGCCACTGCAGCATGAGTTCAATTCCCAGCCACAGAGTTTCCCACATGGCGCTGCAGACCTCTCCTGCCTCACCCACTACTCCCCTCAGCAGTGTATTTCAGTTGATCTGCCTGTTCTGCTCCCCACTCTGTCTCTGGTGACTCCTCTCACCCCCCCCACACCTCTGGCCTACACCCCAGTTTTTGTATGCATAAATCAATAAATAGTTTTTAAAAAGTCCCCTTTTCTCTGAATTTACCCAATGAAAGACACTCTAGTGTCCTGTTCATTTTGCTGAAGTTTATTGTTGTTTACTGTTATAAGACTTTATTGTCTATTAACATATACTTACTTTACTACAGTTGATGTACTTTGTAAACTACTCCTAGATATATTAAGCAGGATGAGATACTGCACAGAAAATTAAACTCTTACTATTTATTTGGGAAGTCCTTTCATTTCTTTTCATTTAACCTAATGACCATTTGAAATAGTCTCCCAATTTGAAAGAGTGAGCAAATGTTCATCATCTAATTTTTTTATATGGTGATAATAGAATTTCATAAACATGGGTGCTAATTGTAGAGTAATTAAGTTTTGTGTTACTTTTCATTTTTGTTTCCTAGCACTGCAAAATACAACATAATTACATTTCTCCCAAGATTTCTCTACTCACAATTCAGAAGAGCTGCTAATTCATTTTTCCTCTTTATTGCACTGCTGCAGGTAAAGTCTTGTTATAAACCTTAGCTCAAAGTCGGAAGTTCCGATATTAGTAAATATTTTTGTTAAACCTGTGAACAATCTTCTACAGTTTACCTAAATATAGAGAGATAAGCTGATTTTGGTGGCATTTCCAGCCTTGCTGCATGTAGTAATCAGAATTCTACTTCCTCTTCAAGCACTTTGACTCATTTTTATCAATTTATTTTAAAATTTCTATAAATTTGATGTGGCAAGTTCCTATAAATTTTGTGTGGTAAGGGGGAATGGGACTTTTTTCATAGAATATTAATTTATTTTAGTAACAGTAAAAGTGTCAGTTCTGAACTTTAGAATACAAGAATTGCTATTTTAAATCTTGTTTCTCTTTGTATTTGAGTTTGTTGTCCTCAGAAGAAAATGTTTCATTTGTTTAAAATGTAGCATACCTTCATTGTGAAAAGACAGAGGAAACACAGCAGGAAGAAAAAAATTAACTTTTATTATTTCACACACCCCCCAAAGGCAACTACTCTCTTAAAATTTGGGTTTATATCTTTCTGGTCTTTTTTTTCCCCCAAGCACTATATATTTTAGTTTACAAAAATGGATCAGAGGTTGTATAGTTTTACAACCTGTAGTATTTATATAATAATGGGTGGATCTCATCCTATGTGATTTGCCATGTTTTTAAAATTTCATTTTTAATGGTAGTATGATATTTTGGTATATGGATGTACTGTCATTGATCAACCTAATCCCCTTTTGTAAGTGTTCAACCTATACACAACTGCTTGCTATAAAGCTACTTATCAGACACGAAATGCCTCACCCAGTGTTAGTCTGCCAAGATAGTAAAATCAGTGAGGCTGATTTTAGGAAGCACTAAAATATTGTTTTTAACTCTATTATAAACTTGCTCATTCTAACAGGATGTCTCTTCTTCCCCCCCCAATCCCCCAACAGCAAATACCTGATGTATCACCAACAGGCCGCTACACAACACTGGTTCCTCTCTTATTTATTTTAGCTGTGGCAGCAATCAAAGAGATAATAGAAGATATTGTAAGTGTTTCCTTTTTACTCATAAATGTTACTATTGTTTTTCTATGCATATTTTAAAATATGAGTTACCTCTTATTTAATTCTTGGCACAGGTTATTTAATTTATCTGAATTTATTAATTCAACTGAAAAATGTACAGAATATGCCCTCCAGCCCTGGAGCTAATTCATATTAATTTCTATAGGATTAAAATTTAAAATTAAAATGCTTGTTATAATGTTCCCTTATGTTTGTAGTTTAATAATGAAATAAATTAATTTGAATGTAGTAATTGAAGAGAAAACTATTTGAACATTATTTCCAATTATGCCTAATTTTTAACTTATTTGGAATTATAACATTATATAAGTTTCAGCTGTTCATCACTGAGAATCGGCTTGTGTATATACTACATTAATGTCTTTTTGATATAAACATTATGTCCAGTTAAACTCAGTAACTCCTAAGTTAACTGAATATAAAGAAGGGGTTGTATTTTTTTATTTTTTAATTTATATACCATAGTTTTCACTTTATTAAATACCTTTGATTGCTTTTCATCCTGTATTTGTGGTTCTGAGTTTCATTTTGTTTTATTAAAAGAAAGTTCCAATGAAATTGGCTATTTTTATTATTTTATAGTAGTAGAGAAAAGAGGAAGTCAGTTTCCCCTTTGTAAATTCCCCCAAATAATTTCAGGCTTTTTTCCTCTCGATTTTACCACTATTTTAACTACCTTAGTTGAGAAGTGAACTTTTTTTTCTATGCCCTTTAAATACTTTCCCTGTCTGAAGTGACCTTCGATCAAGCCTTAGGCAAGTCATATGGCAAGGCAAGGAAAGACTGAGACACATTTAGAAAGGTCCAGTTTAAAGTTGCGCAAACGTCAACACTATTTCTGTGAAGGATCACGTTGGGATCTCATTAGGAACACATGAACCTAAGCATCACTAGACCCGTTAGAAATGAGTCAACTGACCATTGAGATCAATAATCTCAAGAACACCCAAGTGTCTAAAGAGTAGGCAAGGGGTGGGGGGAGTTGTCCGTGAAATATCACTTACTGGATTGGAAGTGACATATTTTGGTCTCCAGTGGGGAGTTTGAAGGATTCTTGTCTCACTTGTCCTGCTACACACAGACTCACCATTGTTTTAATTACGGCTGGGCTTGGCAGTCTGTGAAGCTTGGTCTATACTACAGTTTTGTCTCTCTTTGCTTCATGTACTATCTTTTTTCCCTTTGTTTCACCCAATTTTCATTGAGCATCTGATATTTGGTAGGCATTGTGCTATTGTTTTTACAAATGTTTTTCTCATTTAATTCCTTTTGTAACTTTGAAAGTTGGATATTTGCCCCATGTTAAAGGTAAGGAAGCTGAGACTTAGAAGGGTCTTGCAACTTGTCCAAGAAATCAGTGGAAATAGAAATCATCCCATTCAGTGCTCTTCCTCAGATTACAATAACAAGTCACCAAAAATAATAATAATAATAACATTTATTGAGTTTATGGGTTCCATGTGCTTGCTATATACCCTTTTCACTCAATCTTATAACAGTCCTTTAAAGGGTCGATGTTTTCCCCTTTACAGATGAGAGAGAAGAAGCACAGAGAGGGGATAAGGTATCTCCGCCTATACCACACAATAATAACTGGCCAACAGGGCAAGTTTTTACCCTGCTCTAAACTGCCTCTCCTTTTCTTTCTTTTTTCTTAGAAAATCTGTAAACTCTCTAGCTATAACTTCTAGTGCCTTCTCTTTGAAAGCATATGGTAAATAACATGTTATCTAAGAAATGGCTTTTTTAAAAACAAAACTCTTACTGGCATGAGTTAATAACTGGGTACTATTAGGTTGCAGGTAATCTGGCAGTTTCTGAAGAATATAACAATGTAACAATGATATTGTGAAGTAATAATACTATGTGAAGTCATTTTTCGGTAAAACCAGTGTTTAGAAAGTGGCTAAAAGTGGTCTGTAAAATGAGGAAGGGGGTGCAAGAGGTGCTGTTATTCCTGAGTCACTTAGAAATACAGCCCAGTCTAGACCCTGCTGTGTGGAATGCTGGTGGTCACCAGAGCTGATGAAAATAGTGAATGGCAATCTCTCTTCTATGTATTGACCCCAAAATGGGTCACATCACATCTGCCTACAGCCCAATATCAGAACTAATGACATGATAAAAGAAAGGTGTAATCTTCTGAACCCTAAACCTACCTTTCCTGTCCATGAAAGTAGAGAACTGGGTATTGGGGAAGAATAGTAATGTCCAACACTCTTACATTAACGAATAAAACAAAGTTTGCATTCTCATAAACCTCCTTCTATGTTCTCTTAAACTTTTTAATGTTTAAGGCTAAAACCAAGAATTTTTGCCAGGTCAGATACCTGACTTACCCACTTCAGTGCATTTCAACACTAGTTACCCTGGAGAACATATATAATAAGGCTTCTTATTTTTGTATATAGTTAACAAATGACATATGTTTCCTAGAAAGTACTCTGAAATTGATGGAGAACTTAGTGTTAAGAAAAGCCTCATCATGGGCCTCCCTGGTAGCACAAGGGGTTAAGTCTCAGCACTATAAAGCTAATGGCAGACACTGCAGCACAAGTTCAATCCCCAGCCAGGTAGCTGACCCACATGGCGCAGCAGATCTTTACTGCCTCACCCTCCGCTCCCCTCAGCAGTGTATTTCAGTAGATCTGCCTGTTCTCCTCCCCACTCTCTCTCTGGTGGATCCTCTCACCCACCCACCCATCATACCTCTGGCCTATACCCCCAGTTCTTGTATGCATAAATAATAAATCTTTTTTTAAAAAAAAGCCTCATCATACCAAATTTTGACTAGATGGTTAAGGGTCAAGGTTGTTTGTTAATATTTCACCACAAAAAGCATGCTTTCTTTGCTATAAACTTGATAACTTAAACACTAGTAAACTTTATTATAAATCAAATACTTATTTTAAGTCTACAATGTTCAAAGCCCAAATACTGAGAATATGCTAATGAGTGATGGAGCTTGCAGCTCAGTAGAAGAGGTGGACATTAATCAAGCAACCACCAGGCTGCCATGAGCATTAAATGATGCACATGATACCCTCAGAATGGTGCCAGGTGTCTAGTAAGTGCTGAATAAATGTTAACTCTATTGTCATCATCCAAAGATCCTAAAATACAGAAAATGGAAGGCAACCAGAGAGGACTGGGTAGACTAATTAGAATATTCTAGTAATTGATACGGTAAAGTAAAAATTTTTTAGACTAAGTGGCATGGTAGAGATGAAGAAATAAGGAAAAATGAAACCACTGTATATTTAGGAATCAAATTGATATGATATCACCCTCCCTGTTTATTTTGTGCAGATTCCATCTCCAACCCCTAGATTGTAAGCTCCATGAGAACAAGAAATTTTGTCTCTGGTTCCTTGCTATGTCCTCAACAAGTATGAAAGGCATGGCATGATTAAGTATTCAGCAAACATTTATGAATAATAATGTGAATTGGATGTGAGTGAGATGGGAAAGATACAAGGAAGGCTCTCAACCTCAACTTTCTGGTTTATATAAACAATATATGGTTCCATGTCTCATACAAGTCTTGGGGGTTCATGTCATAGGTTGCCTTTTAGGTAATTTGAGAGGATGTGCCAAAGGGACATGTCAAGGGAGCAAATGGATATAACTGCAGTTCAGATGAGTCTTAGCTGGCATGTATTTATGTGTCAGTTAAACCAAACTGAAGGGATGAAGAAGCTGAACCAAGAAGAGATTGTAGAATGAGAAGCAAAGGGAAGCAGGTACCAAAACTTGAGGAATTTCATCATTAAATAACAGCTGAGGTGATAAAGAAGAAGATGCAGCTGGAAAACCTGGGTGATGAAGTGATATGAAATGCCCAGAGAGAGAAAATTCCCAGGGAAGAGTGGTCAGCATTGCATACTTATGTTTCTTAAGTTCATGACTAGTGATGCAGTAGTTATTGGTGTGTACTGTCAATCAAATATGGATTACACTAAATAATTCACGAGCTCTCAGAGATATTAAATGATTAGAGGATAATGGAGCTATTTGAACTCAGAACTATTAATTTTTCTGTATTCTTAATTTCAGAAGAAATAATGATCTCCTTAGGACACAAAGATGCTTGATTTTGTGCTCAGAAAATTAGAATTTCCCCTGTGGGTGGATCCTTATGTATTTATTTCTTGACAAGTAACCTAATTTATTCAGTGATAGGAAGGTTGAGGGGAGAGAGCATGTTCCTGAGCAAGAATTCTCTGTTGTGGAAAGTAATGTTCAGGATCTTCTTAGGTTTCACTACGATTAAATTTCCTGTTTAAGTGGAATGTATCATTAATTAGCTTTTATTTGTCTCCTTCAGTTGAAGTCTAACTATTGTCTGTCATAAATGTGCTTTGTTTTGAAAATATGTTTATCTTCTTTGAGAATCTAACTTTGTCCTGCATTGTTATCTTAGACTAAAACTTATTTGGGGCTACTTCATAATTTTCTTAAGATACTTATTAATAAACAAAAAAGAGTAAGTGTTTTGGAGTTTTAGCAATCATGAAATATTCTCCACTGATGCTATACATTTTACAGAACTTTCAAAATTCATGTATGAACATTTGCTGGGGAATCATGTACTCACTTTGGGAAACCATAATTTACTTATTAAAAATGTCTGCATTATTATACTTTTATTAGTGACTATTTTATTCTGAGGAAGAAGTTAGTATGTTCCTACATGTGGATGTGGCAAGAATCATTTTCAACAAGCCTTCCACATAGACCTTTTGAATGTGTTATTTGAACTCATATGGCTGAGCTGAGTTCACACTGCCGCTTGCAGCCTTTTCTCTGGAAACTCGGCGGCTTTAACTGCTAATCCAGGCTTTTCTCTTGGAGAGTGTTTTCATATGTGCACTGTGGTTCTAAAACCAGGTTTCTTCTCAAGTAGAAAACCTAGGGACTTGTTTGTTTTGCACTTCATCCAGTCCACCTTGTAGTCAGGTACAACTCCTTCAATCTGACTTTGGGCTTTTATATGATTAGAATCTTCACACTCAGAGTCAGTTACACTCAACACTTTTCTGTGACATCAGCAGAGGCTGATGTGTTGTACTTGATGCTGTAAGTTTAGACAGAGTTCATGGAAAACCTCCCGCTGAACTGCAGATAGACCACTTTCCCTGACCACTCAAATTCTCACCTTTCCTCTAAGCTGCCACTTATTTTTCTTACTGCTCTGAAACCTTGGCTTATGTGATTCTCCAAACTCATGCACCTGGACTCTAACTATTTACCCTTTACTTTTTTCAGCACTTTTTTTGGAGGAAGGGAAATAGAATCATGAAATTCAGTGGCTTGCTGGAAGGCAGGAGAGGCTGTTGGAGAGCAGTGGATAGAAGAGATTTTGTGCAATGGGAGATGTATTTGGTTCCAGTCACTGATTAGACAAAGCACATTGTTAAATCATAGTGGATATAGTCAACTTAATTAAATAATGAATTTCTTAAGTATATTCTAGTAATGTGCTGAAAACATTTCAGTACATTATTAATGGTAGCTATTATAGATAATACTTAGGCAGTCATCTTTTTCTAAACTGAGTTATTTACGCAAAAGACTAAATCAGCCTTTCAACTCATGCTTTTTCTAGTAAGTTAAAAATTGAATCTTACCTATATGATAATGTAAGCACCTCCATGGACCACACACCTGTACTCCAGGCAAGGAATACTGTGTCTTGGGTTGTGCTTTTAATGTCAAGATTCCTGTGTAACCTCTATCTTTTCATCACTGCACCCCTCGTACTTAGGACATTGCTGTAGGTGTGAAAGAATAAAAGCCTTGAGTAATACACGTTAAAAGAAAGCTCTCATTTTAGGTGCTATTTTGTTTTATTAATCTCATTCAGTTTTTCATAGTTTTTGTTTTTGCTTTTAAACTTTAGAAACGACATAAAGCTGATAATGCTGTGAACAAGAAACAGACACAAGGTAGGAATTTTAAATTTTATTTCTCATCTTTGTCAAATAGACTCACAGTAATATAAACAAATCACTTCAGTTAACATAATTTAATTAAAAATATCATTTATCACATAAGTTTTGTTTCAGGGTAGATCCTTGCTTTGCAGCATTTATTAACATGACATTTAAATGCACATTTGAGTGATTTACAGTGGTAATAATACTTTTAAAAGGTATCATTTTTAACATTTAAATGCCTCATAGCAATGTGCTCTCAAGTATGTTCATAAAATCTGCAGTTGTTTTGACAGCGCTAAATGGTGCCAAATGTCTTTATTTTGTGATCGATAGATGTGACTCTAGAAAAGATTTATAGGAGGTGGTCAGAGTAAATGTTACTCGGGTAAAGGGCATATTGGAAATGCTTTGGATTATTCTGTACATGCAGATGATATATGCTTCAGAAATAAATAAGGTGACTAAAACCAGGTCAGCTTCCCAGAATTACATGTCACTTTGATGTACCTCTTTTGTTGTGGGTCTCATTTTGACACAGCCAAAACCAAATTGAGCTTCAACATAAGCAAATAAGCCTTCAGAGTTAAAAAAAAATACCCAGGAACATGAAAAACAGACAGTTTGCCCCATCCCTGAGCTTTTTCCTTCTGAGAGTCTCATCTTTCTGAAGTTCCCTAATGTAATGAGGATTAGTCATGTTTGCCAACATTAGCTGAGAGTTAAAATCAGTATTTTTTATGCTGGGTCATTTTTTAGGGGACCCTGCCAAAATGCTCTGCTACTTTTCTCACTACCTTCCACCAAAGGGATAATCAGCTTGGGTTTTTTTTTTTTTATACATTTGAAGAAGGTAATACTTATTAAAACATCACTTAAATAATTAGTTACACATGTACTGAGATATATTGTGAAAATATTTGAAAAAGTATAAGATATATTGTATAAAAGCTCAAGGTAAGAGATGATCATCTGTGGAAAACAAAGAGTTTGCGTACTTGATCTAGATTTTTGTGGCAAGTACTGCTTTCTACATTAAATGCTATATGGATTCAAAAGTAAGAGAAAATCATTGGGTAATGAACTAGATCTTGAAATGAGGGAAAATTTGGGATGACTGGAGGCACATGGGGAAGACTTCCATGTGGGTTGAGTGAGGAAAAGGATTTGGGGATTGTCCTGAAGAGTGATGAAGAAGGCTGTTGGGTTGTTTTGTTGAACCATCATTAGAGTACAAGATAAAGAAAAGATATTCAAACCAAGGGGAAGCAGACACGTGATTTGGAAAGTAGGCTGGAAAAGAAACGAAAGCAAAAATAAACAAATGGACTACCTCAAACTAAAAACTAAGCTTCTATACAGCAAAGGAAATTGTCATTGAAATGAAAATATGTCCTACTAAATAGAAGAAAATATTTGCACATCATTATTTGCAACAAGGGGCTGATATTCCAAGATCTAAAAGAACTCATACAATTCAGCAAGAAAATAACCCTATCAAAAAATGAGCAGAAGATCTAAATAGATACTTCTCCCAAGAAGGGATACAGAGCACATGAGAAAAAAAAAGTTCATCACCACCTAGCAGGGAAATGCAAATCAAAACCACAGTGAGATGCCCTCTCACATCTGTGAGAATAACCCATATTAAAAAGACTGGAAACAATAAATGTTGTTGAGGGTGTGGAGAAAAAGGAACCCTTATCCACTGTTTATGTGAATGTAGACTAGTTTACCATTTATGGAAAATGGTGTGGAGGTTTCTCAAAACATTAAAAATAGCAGTCTCTCTCCTTGGTATATATACCCCTAACAATGTCAAGACACTAATTTGAAGAGATATGGACTCCTATATTCATTGTAGCACTATTTACAACAGCCAAGGTATGGAAACAACCTAAGTGTCCAAGGAGTAGATAAAGAATGTGAGACAAATATATATATATATATATGTATGTATGTATGTGTGTGTGTGTGTGTGTATAATGGAATACTACTCAGATATAAAAAAGGTGAAATCTTACAATTTTCAACAACATGGATAGAATTGAGGGTACTATGCTAGGCAAAATAAGTTAGGAGAAAGACAAAGACTAGGTGATTCCATTCGTGTGTGGAAGACAAAGAAACAGACAAAACCAATGAAAACAAAGCCTGGAAATCTGACTAGAACCGAGGCTACTAGAGGGTCAGAACAAAGAAGGGAAAGGGCCCAGTGGACTATAATGGAGGGTTATGGGTGTTTTGGTGTTTTGTGGTGGACATAATCCTAAAATGTGTAACCAATACCCCTAAACTGCATACAGTGTTATAAACTAACATTACCTCAATAAAAAAATAAATAATACAATTTTTAAAATTAGTTAAATTTTAAAAAGGTAGCCTGGGGTCAAATTTCACAGGGCCTTGAATGCCAAGCCAAGAGGATTCCAGTGTTTCTTGTGTGTACTGAGTGGGTGTTGCAGGTTTACAAGCCCCTCCCAAAAAAAAGACAGGATCAACATGCATGTTAAATGTGGAGAGCAGAATGAAATGGGGCTAGTGAAAGCCAGGGACAGAACTCGAGGGTTTAGATGGGAAGGAGCAACCATAGGAATTGAACGGGAAAATAAGGCCCTGATGTTTAGGGAATGGTATTTGAGCAGTTTGAATGTCTTGCACGTGTTGTCATATTACCTAGAATATTCAGTAACAATTTTTGAATAAAAAAATATGTAGTTATTTTTCCAAGACATAATAGATCTCACAGCATAGCTCCTATCTTCAGGTACTGGCCTTTGATTTTCAAGTCTTGGCCTACAAGTCATCTTCATAGAATTGAAGAGTAGCCCTTATTGCAATGATGATTTCAGGCTACCCGATCTGATGCTGAAGCATTCTCCAATTTCCCTGGTATTTACCCACTTTAAAAAATACTCTCTTTTTCTGCCATTCAAAAAATATTCTTTCTTAGTTTCTTAGTTCATCATTGATTAGCTGGTGGCTAAAATGGTTAGGCAAAAGGGGAGGTTTCTGTGGTATATAAAAGTCAAGTCAAAAATCAAAGAACTAGGGCTGAATAGATATAAAATCATTTTAGAAAAGACTTGGAATTTTTGTATCCATGATATTAGAACTTTTAGTTTTATACATGAAATTATTTTCTGAGAATAGTAATATCTTCCCCCCCACCCCAGGTTAAGTATTGGTTGTCTTTTAGTGCTACAGCTGATGGGCATAACAAGAATGTTTAGTAGGATACTGTTTGCTGTGAGATCATTCAAATTTCTTAATATAAAAGCCATCTGTTGTCATTAGACCAGAATGAAATCCAGCTTGCTTTCATGAGTTGAAGGAGTAGGAAGGAGAGTATGTTTTGTCAGATAATTAGTTTTTGACAGATATTTGAAGTATAAGACTTAAATTTTCATTTTCTAAATGTTTCCAAGTATATGAGGGCACCTCTACTTCAGATTCAAATACAATTCCTTCTATAGTCATAGATAAATGAATATTTTTTCTCCTTATTTTACACTGAGGTAAAAGCAATTTCAGAAATATAACTTCTTAATTTTATTTACAAAAATTCAACCTTTTGACTGAAGAATGCTACCTGTCTGATGCCTCATTTTACCAATTGATGAACTAAGATTACTGACTTTGGACCTACAACAGGAATTAATTAACTTTACATTTTGAGCATATCACCAACATTTTTGGGAAACAACACATGTCTTGTCCTAGGGATATATAAATTGGTTAGGTACATGGTTCAGTGAGCTGACAAGTGTAAAATTGTGTATTTTTCTCTGAGGATCTGGTTACCCAGAAGGGGGAAAGAGTAAATTGATGCTCAGAAGTCCTAGGAGTAGAGGTGAGTGTTGATGAGTTTTGTGGTCCATTCCTACCAGTGAATGTGACTCTTTCTCTTTGCTCCATATTGTGGTATGATAGCTTGTGTGTACTGGATAGAACATTGCAGAAGTCAGGTCCATCATGATACTCATCTTTGTGTTCCCCAAAGCTCCTGTCCAGGGACCTACTCTTTAGATGATCTCTGTGTGTACCTGTACTTAAGTACAGATAAGAAAGGAAGAAGAGACAGAAATGAAAGGAACCTCCTTGAAAATTAACTCTTGGAGCTATGAGCAAGAAGAAAAGTGATATTTTCATTTCACTCTATGATGTTGCTGTTTTGCAACGACTACTCAAATATGAATTTTGCAGTTTTTGCCACCTTTTTACCTTCTCTGTCAAATCATGATGCTATCACTTTACTATGTTGCTTCCTATGAACACAGCTCTGTGTCCACTTACCATGTCCCTTCCCAAAGCCTTGCCATGTTCATAATGCATCAGTTTTCCTTGTATCTAAATACCTGCATTTTCTGTGATTTCCTCCCTCCAATTTCATACTCATGGTATTTGACATACCCTCCTTCCTGTGTGGACATACACACTGGAGGCTATCTCATTATTTTACCTAAATTGAGTGATTTTTCCAATTTTAACTCTGGAGCAATTTGTAAATTATGAATTTATAATTGTTATTATAACACATAAATTAAAGTCAGTCTCCATCTGGCTTAAAAATTGAGCACATGTATGATGGTGGAGCTATTCTCAATTCTAAAAATATCCTTTTTTATTTTTAAATGAAATGTTAAGTCAAGCATGCCCATGTTTCAAGTGGAATGATAATCTCACATAAAATCAGGATACGGAAGCCTGGAAAAGGAGGGGTTCAGGTGCAGAATAACAGAAAGATTTGGGAAAACTTAAGATGCCCCTGAATGGAAGAATAGGTTTGCTTTTTTAAATCCCAAGTTTGTGTTCCCTGCAGCGTGATGGTGCAGGCACATTCTGTAGGTGCAGATGCTTGGGAAACAGGCTGCGACCTCTGCAGGCAGCTGTTGACATATTTTGATGCTGTGGTTGAATGAGGGTCACCATTAAAACTACAGCCAGACTGTTCAGTACCTTGTTTTATTGTGATCATAGGCATTCCATTAATAAAGCAGCTTGGCTGTTTTAATTGAATTTAGAAAAGGACAGCATGAAATTCTTTTAAACTTGACACCGAGCTAAAAATAATAGCTCTCATCTCCACCTACATCTTCCTTCCCTGGAGCCATAGCAGCCTTTTCTGAAGTGGGATTGAGTTGGTGGTGGCCTTAGCCTCTACCTAGACTGCTTGCCTGCAGGCACAAGTGGCTTGTCCCCCCTTGGAAACTATGTCATCTCTCAAGTTCTTTGTGTATGGAGTTGATGTGGGTTGAATATGTTTTAGGTTAAGCCTAAAAGGACCAATTGAAAGGCTCAGCTCATGCAGTGCTATGCAGAGAACCACAGGGTTATGCTAAGGGACGATATACACCACTTCCCCCAAAACAGCTGCCTGTTGCTGTTTTGTCTCTCAGGAGGTGTCTGCATGTCTTACCCATCCAGTAGGCCTGGCTATATTCTTTGCTCACCTATAACTAGCTCTTGGAAAGTACTGTTACCATGATCTTAATAATCAGGCTTAAAAATTGAGCACATGCATGACTTAAATAATTTCAGATGCCTTTCAAATCATTATTATTTTCATATCATCACAGAGATTAGGATTGTATTTATTGACCTATCAGTTGTTTTCAACAATGACTCTGGATGGAGAGGAGGGAGTACTTATTCTGGGAAAATAGCACCCTGGGTTGCCTTTATTTGTCCTATGAATTTAAGTTGTTACGTGGAGGAACAAAAACCACTGAGGAAACTCAGAAACATGGTTAAAGTGAGAGAGGGAAAAGTGGTGTGATTCAAAGCTAAACATCAGCGGGGTCACCTTGGTGAGTCCTTCCTGAACATCCGCCTTCTGTGAGACCCATTACAGGAATGCAGAAAGAAGTCAGACTTTATTCTCGCCCCATGGGATATTCTAATCTGGAAAGGATGATAAGATGCTCCGTGATACCATAATACAGAGAGAAAGAACTTTTAAGAACCAAATGAGAGAACTGGGGATTCAGAAATATCATTTTTGAGGTTTGAAGGATGAGTGGGATCTGAGTGAGCGAAGCTGTTGGGAGGAAGCAGCAGTGATCCAGGAGGAAGTAGGAAGGCAGGAGATATTTTCTGGGAGGAGCAGATAGTCCTGCCAGGGAGCAGAGGTGGTAGGGAAAGGAAGGCAGGCTAGGGTCATCTTGTGGAGGCTTTTGAAAACTAGGGTGAAGAACTTGGCGAGGACTCTTAAAGAGGGTGTCTGGGTTACCAGTAGTACTTTTAAAAGAGTTTGATAGCTGGATGGGGAGGGAAGGAATGTAAGACAAAAAGATAAATTGACTTTTTTTTTTAAGATTGATTTATTTATGCATACAGGAACTGGGGTGTGGGCCAGAGGTAGGGGGGTGAGAGGATTCACCAGAAACAGAGTGGGGAGCAGAACAGGTGGATCTACTGAATTACACTGCTGAGGGGAGCAGCAGGCCACATAGAAGAGGTCTGCTGCGCCATGTGGGTCAGCTCCCTAGACGGGGATCGAAGTCGTGCTGCAGTGCCTGCGGATACCTTCATAGTGCTGAGACTTAACCCGTTGCACCACCAGGGAGACCCCAAATTGACTTTTCAGTAACTCCTGCGGGTGCTCTTGCAGGAGATCTATGGGGACAGAGAAAAGGCAAAGGAAAATACATAGCAAATAGATCCAACTGGGCTCAGTAAAGGGGGATCCCTGTCAAACAGCAAATGCTGCTGAATTAAAGGTGGACCAAGGTTGTGGCGCCCACTTCATCCAGCATTTAAGAAACAACTGTTCTTTGCTGGAGCTCAGCGCTTAACTGGAGGTCACTGTGGAGCTGTTAACCCTGAAATCCATTGGCAGGGGACAGTGGGATGACTTACTGGTGTGGCTGTGGAGGGAGACTTCTCTTGCAAGAAATTCCTCATGAAGTAAAGGGAAAAGTACACAGTTCAAGACCCTGGGAACAGGATTGAGGGAAAGCATTTGAGAACAGAGGCTTGCTGACCCTGCTGCTCTGATCACCTCCTCTCACTCTTATTTTTATTAACAAGTCACTGGTCCTCAGTCAGCTTGCTGGGACTCACCCCTAGAATTTCTATATACCTTGCATGGAGTCCCAGAATTTAATTCTTAAGAAATTCTCAGTGATGCTGATGCTGCTGGTAAGGGCCCATTTTAAAAGTTTTATGAATTGATAGAATAGTACTCATTCAGTGAATACATGTATGTACACTCCGGATGAAAGGAGAATTTGGGAAGGCCCTTTGTCTTGTGTCAGTGGCCCAGCAGGGTCGTTTTATTGGACCTTTATGGGTGAGTTGATGCAGGAGGTGCTCATGAGGTATCAGTTGCTTGTGCCACACTGAGATTTTTGCCTTCAAATTGTCTCTGGAAGTAGGGGTCTATGTAGTGAATGAACTGATGCCTTAATATAGGTGTGTTGGTTTCCCTTCTTTACCCGGTTCAACCCACAGTTTCAGCTTCTCAACACACTAAAATTTCTCTTAAATGCTTTCTGCCAGGTAGGAATTGGGGCATACTACCTTTTTCTGTGGTTTCTCTGTACTCTGTGACACTGACAGTGCTCGCTGTCCTTTAGACCAATTCACCTCCAGTTTCGTCAAGAAATGGCTTGATTGCTCAGGAGGGCACCCTGTGACTCGGTAATGGCCCCCATGGTAGAGCGTTTGATGGCAGTGGTGACAGCTTCTCTCAAAGAAGCCAGTGTTAATCTCTGAATGAATCCCTGTAGACACTTGATTACACGTGATTGAGACTGAGAGACTGCCAATTTCTCCAGGGCCTTTGATGAGGGAATTCCTAAGGAACTCTTAACAGAATGTTTTCATTTCAAAAAAGAAACCTATTACAACAAAGCTGTTAAGTAGTATCCTGCTAAGTAAAAACAGGTTACATTAGAGGTATTTGTTTGAAGTCTGAGCTCTCCCATGCATACTGTCAGACTAATTCCACTGTGTGGAAACTGTAGCAGGTGTGTTTGGATGAAACTGTGTGAGGTGGAGGAATTTTACATTTGAAATATTGGGCTGTTAAAGCTCCACGAGATGAGCCATCTCACAGTTTCTCAGCTTGCACTCATTCCCTGTCAGGTGTCACGAACCTTCTCCTCCGGGGCTCACCTTCTCGAA
The DNA here is from genome assembly GCA_004024925.1 of Scalopus aquaticus. Taxonomy (NCBI): domain Eukaryota; kingdom Metazoa; phylum Chordata; class Mammalia; order Eulipotyphla; family Talpidae; genus Scalopus; species Scalopus aquaticus. The sequence continues at coordinate 90,988 of PVIJ01004335.1, read as the reverse complement.
CTCTTCTACACTAGAGGGGTGTTGGAAACGCTCTGCTCTTTGGGCCCAACAAAGTTTAAAGCTCAGTGGAAGATCATTTCTCCCTTCCTTTAGACCTGGCTAGAGCTGGGTCAGAGGAGGTCAGTGATTAAATATAACTAGGTTGCTATTTTAGTAACTAGCGTGAGGCATGTGATATTTATTTTGATTGTTCTAGGAGTTAGATGTTTAGAGATCCGTTTTGAAGTAATTACAACAATGGTCAGTGGTCAGTATGCTTGACCTTTATACTTGACCAGTATTCAAGTCTTGAGCTTCAGACTAGCCCTGGAGCCAGTAATAACTTTTGGGGGATTCTCTGTAGAATACAATCATGTAAATACATTTCAGTGTTGTTTGGAGTAGCAGAGGAAAAAAAAGAAAGTCAGAATTTTCATCAAGAGGAAGAAGGTTGAATATCTTATAAGATAGTGGTGTGTAAAACAGTTGTTTCACAGCTGGATGGGGCATTCTGTGCGTATCTCTGGGACAGCTGGAAGGTTGATGCTGAGTCCTGGCCAGCACAGGACAAGATGGATTAACTGGTGACTCATAATGTTTTAATAAGGTTTGAAACTCTGGTGTAGGCATCCAAGACTAGCTTCTCTACTTAGTTTAAGGATATCTATAGATTGATGACTTAGTCTGGTTTAACCTGTCACATAGTCTGGCTTGACCGGCCAACTAGGCGGAATAATAAACCTCCTGGAAACTTTCGCAGCCTTCCCCAAACTTAAGACATATTGTACATTTTTCATGCTATCAAGAAAGTTTGAAATTTATATCTTGGATAAACTGAAAGGGACCCTGGGAAACTGTACCCAGAAACTTCCAGTCTGGGTTTCCCTTTCCCTTTCCTATTATACCATATCTGCTATCTCAAGGTTTTTTGTGAATATGTTTGTGGAGTCATGCTTGTTCAGTGACCTGACCATTATGGTAGATGCATCCACACAATAGATAATTTTTCAAAAATGGGTTGAGCATTTAGTCTGCATCCTGAAAGCACCATATGTTAAGCTGAAAAACAAAGTGCAGAGACATAATTTTTTTTTAAAGGAAAGAAACAAAAGTATATATATACATGCTTGTCTAGAAAATGTTATGCAAGGATTGCAGCAGTTAGCATTCCTTTGAGAAAGTGATGGATCATAGGAGACACTGTCAGTGTTTCCTTTGCAATCCTCTCGATTGTTACAAACATACGTTGATTTTTAGTTTGATAGAACTAAAAATAGACTGTGTATTTTTTTTTAATTTATTTATTTATGCATACAAGCTGGGGTACAGGCCAGAGGCATGGGGCGGCGAGAGGGTTCACCAGATACAGAGTGGGGAGCAGAACAGACAGATCGACGGAAATACACTGCTGAGGGGAGCAGCGGGCGAGGCCAGAGAGGTCTGCTGCGCCATGTGGGAATCTCCTTGGCCGGGAGTGGAACTCGTGTCACTGCTGCCAACAGCTCCACAGCGCAGCGCTTAACCGCTGCGCCACCAGGGAGGCCCCAGACTGTGTATTTAAAAGTTTCTTGGACATGAACATTTTCACATCAAGTCACATTTTCTTTAACTATGAATGGAAGGGAAACTTTTGAGTGCAGAGTGGGGAAGAATAAAATAGGAAAATGCACTTGTTCAGTGGAGGCAGAGATTCCCCTAGGAGATAACTGGAAAACAGGTTAACTAGAAAGAGAAGGAAGTGCAGAAATGTTGGCTAGGAGAAGAAGGTAGATAGGTTTGAACATACAGTGAGAATCAACTTGAGCAATGTTGAAAGTGAATGAGCAGATATAGATGTAAATATGAAACAGATTTGGAACTACCACTTTCCCTGGTTCCATGAAAGTGCCACTGGTTTCTGTGTTCCTTGGTAGAGTGAGGACTCCTGGCATGATCTGCTGAGTTGGGGAATCCTGCTGTGACACTGCCACCCTGTTAAGTGCAACCCATTGGGTGGTTCGGCGCTATTTTTAGATGTGAACTAACAAACATCTTCGAAGTGGCAGAATTTCAAGGGGGCTAGTGTAGATTACAGAGCTGAAACTTGTAGCCCACAGGCTGACATCAGAGGATGCTCACATGCTCATGTTAGGGCATCTAGGTTGCATAACCATTTCCAACTGCTTCAACTGGAATCATTTCAGTAACTTACAAAACTAGCAAGTCTATCTTAGGGAAGTCTTTAAATAGTTTATTGTCATCTTTTTGAATCGCTGTTTTTTATTGAGTTGCCATTCACATGTCATACAAGTCATAATTTTTAAGTATACAGTTCACTGGGTTTTAGTGAACTTTGTTCACAGAGCTATATGCCAATCATCACCATCTCATTCCAGAACATTTCATCACTACTCTCCCTCTGGAAATCCTGTACATAAGCAGTCCATTTCCATTTCACCCTCCATGATCTTTGGCAACCTCTCTTTAGCCTGTAGTCTGTCTTTATGGATTCATCTATTTCAGACATTTACATATATGTGTGACATTTTATGTATGTCTTCTCTCAACTTAGCATATCTTCAAGATTCAACTATGTTGCATGTATCAGTACTTCATTCCTTTTTATAGCCAAGTAATATTCCATTTTATGGGTGACCCCATTTTTTTCCTCATTCATTAATTGATAGATACTTGGGTAGTTTCCTTATTTTGACTGTTATGCATAATGCTGCAGTGAACATTTGTATATGTATTGTCATGTTGTGTGAGCATATGTTTTCAGTTATCTTGGAAATATACTTAGATGGAATTTTTCTAGATCATATGGTAACTCTGCTTAACTCTTTGAGGAACTGTGAAAGTATTTTCTTATAGAGACTTTTTAAAATGTCATATGAATGTTATTTTTAGCATGAGATCTACTAAGGAGCAGGGTTATATCTTTAGTAAGTCTGTCAACTCTTACTGTGCTTTCATATAGTCCCAAACATCATAGGAACATCAGCGGGTCCAGCTTTCCATCCGTGGGTATTTACTGTGCACCTTTGTGTTCCTGTCTTGTAACACTAGAGATGTATCAGTGAGCAGAATGGCGAAGATTCCTTTTGTCACGATCTACCAGTCTGGGGGAGGAGGCAGCATTTACATAAATCCTCTCTCAACTAAATATATAGTAAAATGGTAAATTCTCTAAAGGAGAATTTGGTGATGTTAAAACTGAGATCTGGAAAGTATATAGAATTTATAGGTGAGGGTGGGGAGAAAACTTGTTCTAGTCATGGAATCACATGTAAAGGATTTGAGGCAGAAAGAGCATGTGGCTTTCACCACAAAGGACTTGGAAGAGGCAAGAGATATTGATGAGGAGGTTGTAGTCTGGAGCAGCTTCATCAAATTTTTGGACTTATTATTTGAGGCAAGTGGAGGTATGAAATGTTTTTATCAAGATGACCTTATCTTGTGTTTCTGTGTATATGTGCAAGGATATGTAAATTGATACATGGTTATGGCCTATATGTAATATTATTACACATAGTCACTATTGTTATACTGTAAACTGAAACTGAAAGCAATCAAGAGTGAGTTCAGGAAGCTAGTGCTGAGGCGAATACAGACCTCCCATTAGGAGATAATAATTGTTTGAAGTAGGGGTGATGGTATTGGTGATAGTGGAGATTTTTAAAAACTGGCAAAATTTGAGATGTAGCACAAAATTTTAATTAGTAAATAGTATCCCCAATTTTCAAATTTTTATTTTGTATGATAACAGAAGAAATTTTTACAATAGAGAAGAACAGGGAGTCATGTGAGCATAAGACTGCAAAAAATCACAGTACTGCATTGCCAAGAAATAGAAATTACATTGCCTTGAAAAGTATTACTAGAAAAATAATGAACGAGCCTACTCAAACTAATTGGTGAATTTTAAACAGAAAGACAAGATCATTGTATGTATAAAAACTTAATGCTTTCTGTAGTTTACAAGTGACATATTGGAAAATGGAATTAAAATACCACTTACAAGAAAAATGTCATCAGATATTAAAAAATAAATCTAATGAAGGCCCATGTTGTTGTAAACTACAAAATAAATCTGAGATAACTTAAGTAAAAGGTACAGCTTGACCATAATTTAAAAAGTTCAAGCCCCAAATCAAAATCCCAGAAAATTGTTCTTAAAAATTGACAACTTGATTTTAAAATTTTTATGGAAATGCATAGAAATGGCAAAAATCAAAAACATTATTGACAAATGAAGTAGAAGTACACTACCTAATTTCAAAACTTACCATAAAGATACAGAAATCAAGATAATGTGTATTGGTGTGAAGATATGCAAATTGATCAATGGAATAAATGCAGTCCAGAATGTGGTCCACTGTAGTACCATGTCAATGGGGAAAGAAAAATTTTTTTAACAGAATAACAGGTAAGTTATTTGAAAGCTTAATACAAAGATGTGTACCATCTGATTCAACTTACAGTAAGTGTAGGGCTAATCTATGGTGCCTAATTTATATTTACTTTTGGGTATGGAGGATGAATTGTAAAGGGTCATGAAGGTTGTTTTTTGTTGAGTGTTGGGTTTACAGATGGTCACAATATTCAGATCTCATTGAATAGAATGCTTAAACTCTGTATTTTGTTGTAAATTCTCCCTTCATTAAAGAAAACCTCATGAGCATGCGCTGATTTTAAGTTAATCAGGCAATATCCTAAATAAGGGAAACATCAGGAAACCATGAACTTTGTAAGAGAAGTGAGCCCCACTGAAGGAGGCAGCCACTCCTCCACGCCAGGCTCATATCACTGGAAGAAATTGAATCAAATTCTGAGCTTTCTAGATAAGCCCAAGTCTTCAGTTTCATGGCAAATCTCTTGATCTTAAAAATTATTGTGTTTGTTTTTAATCTAAGCATTAACATTTAGTTAATATGAGCTTGGATCCAAACAAAATAAATGGTGGAAGAGCTCATCTTCAATATCAGTAAATCTTGGCTGTAGTTGTTTTTTAACTGCACTTTGCAAGCTCTCTTTATTGGGTATTTGTTAATTAAAGGGCAGAGTGATTAAAGGGCAGAGTGCTCTCATTTATTCTTTATTCTTCAAAGCAACTAATTTTGAGGAAGATACTGCTAGCTAGAGGCAAAGATGGTGCCTAAATCCAGGACTTTTTTACAAGTCTGTGCTCTAAACCCCCTTGGTGCTCTGGGAGCAAGATCAGGGAAGCAGGTTTGTTCTTGGAGAAACACAGGCATTAGCATTCTGTGTATTAGGATGCACTGATCAATATTTTAGATGCTTGTGTTTCAGATCCTTGTTCCCTAATTGTCTGAATAGTGTAAAATTGGAACTTTGGTCTGTTAATAGTTATAGATATTATACTGGGATTATTTAAGTTTTAGTTCTTTAACTTGGAATTTAGGTTTTAAATCAAAGAAGTTGTTTCACCAAAGTACCCTGTAAAATATTCATTATTGCATTAATTCATTTCATGAGACATGCAATTGTCTTATTGCCAGGAGTGTTAATAAGGTGCTAGAGATAACGAAATGAGTAAGACACTGCTCCTGTGCTCAGGAAATTATGGGACACACACAAAAGACAATATTCAGATTAAATTGCTTTGTATTGTATGCTGATTTCAAAACATTGGCATATAATTAATGTCAGATTAGCTATGTGACATTTAGGGGATTATTATCCTTGTGATTTGCTTCAGAGAGTACGGCGTCATCTCTTCTAATATCAAAATGAACTTGAATCTAAGATCATTGTACCTATAAATGATTCATTCTGCAAATATTTGCTGAGTGACTACTTGGTGCCAGCTACTGTGCTTTTGCTAGGGAATAGATGTTAGTCATAGCAAATTTAACTTTATCCTTATGGAATGTACTGTGGGATAATTTTTTGACCCTTGACATATTCCTTTTCTTTAGTTATATTCTTTCCTGGTGTTTGCTTTATCTTTCCATGCCTATTGGCATATTCAGTATTATGCCACAGACACATGGTAGTGTGGAAATAGTAATGCAACACTAAGAAATCAACTCTGTCATCATTTATTATAGCCTCTTTTTTCATTTCTTCTCAGTAAACTAAAGATGAAAATGTTTGTTCTTTTTCATTATTATAAACCTAGAGGTGCAAATTCTTTTTCTGTTGGCTTTGTGTTTAAGATATACTTATTAATTAACAATCTATTCTGTGTGATTCTTTTTGAACAAGGTTGTTCCTGTTATGGTTTCTGAAATGTTTTTAAGTTTGTTACTCCCCTTTTCACATATTTTCATGACTTCCTCCTTCAGCTGAGCCCTGTAATTTCTCTTTGTGCTGTAGAAAACCTTTGGCCTAGCGAGGTTAGCCTCTGTGGCATCTGAAATGTATATTGGGTGTTGTTGTTTGTATTATTTGATATATGTTTGCCATCATAATTAGTTTTTACATCTGTAGAAATTGCTACTAGCTAATTGATGTGAAACTGTTTTAAATCATCATTTTAACAGAAATAAACCTTGATAAATAGTAAAAATATCATCTTTTCTCTTTCCAGTTTTGAGAAATGGTGCTTGGGAAATTGTGCACTGGGAAAAGGTATGCATTGGTTTTTATTTCATTCCAGGAGAAGAAATGCATAGAGGTGTATTTTAATAGATGTAATTTTGTATATAATATAAACAAATGTTAAGAATTCCACTAATGTGAAAGCTATTTTAGTTATAAATGTAAATGTGCATGGAGTCTTCAATTATATACTATATAGTAATAATTTTGGAAAATATTAGAAAGACTATTATCTTGAAATAATATTTAGAACTTTTTGTTTCTTTCATAATATATTTTGAGTACTGTTTTCATAGGTTTCATTTAATCATGAACTGTTTTGTGTTGTAATTTTGCTTTAATCATTTACTGTCCAAGTAAAAGTAATAATTGTGATATTTCACATTTATAAATTTTACTTCAAATTCATATACTGTAAATAATCATATTTAAACACAAACTGTCTTTCAAAATAACTAAACACTATCTTCTAGTGAGCTGGAAATCAGTTTCATAACACCGACATTAGTTTGCTCACAAGACCTCTAACATAGCAGTTAGAGAGTTGAATCATAATATAACAAGTGCTCTCCAGGTGTTTTTTAGACCTCAATTTCAAAAGGTAAACAAGTCTTACTAGAACATTTAATCTCTAGTCTTTGTAGCTTGGTAACTTGGTGGCAAGACCTTCTACGCAAAGAATTGCATTGTCTGATACTGCTGGGACAGTAAAGGAAGAACCCACAGTCAGATTATGTGCACCCCAGCACTTCCCAGCAGGTAGAGGCCAGGCCCTGGTCTTCGGTTCTCACAGTCACCATGTCTCCCTGCCGGGAATAGGATTCTCTCTACGTGAATTGTGTGCTTGTTGATTTTAAATCAGTGGTTAGAATAGAGATTGAGATCCTGTCTTCCAAATATATGAAAACTCATCACTCTTTCTTTGCTCTTTGACATAAAAATGACGAGAAAAATACATATATCTTATTTCTGTGATAGTCACCTCTTTCAGGAGAGCAAAATAAAGCAGAGAAGCTCAAAACTGTTTCAGAAGAAATTTTCTTTATCCTTTTGCCTGATACATCTAGATGTAACCATTTTAGAGAAAATATAATTATAGTACATCAATTTTATTATAAACTATTTGCTTAACTAAGTTTGTAGCATACTTAGCATAAATGCATATCCTAACAAATTGCTTGATCAGTTTCTTACCTTCCTAACTACAAATGTTTGTTTATAAAATAAACAGTTATAAAGTCAGGAGCTATCCATCTCCTATTTCATTCTAAAATTAACTTGTTAAAATATCTTATTTTCTTACTACATAATCATTATTTCAAGATTGTGCTAATCTGTCTAGATTACTGTAACTCTCTTCAATTTTTCACATGTAAAATAATTAAATTACCAGCCCGCAATTACCCATAATGACAGCATTTTCAGTCATCTTAGAGGTCAGTGCCACACCTTACCTGGGCAGAGGGCTTAAATTTAAAGTGTTTCCAAAAGTTATCCAGCCAAAATGAGCCGATGTTACTTAATAAAAAATAGATAATTAGTTAGGATTAATTATAGTTGGCTCAATGATAAATTCAAGATAAATATGCGAAAACTAATAGCATTTTTGCTGACATTCAAATTAGAAAATGTATTGATAGTAAAGAGTTCTCTTTCCCAGTGACACGTGGGATGTGTGGATATGACCTTTGTAAAGAATACATCAAAAATTTAGATGCTAAAGATTCAAACAAATGTGCAATTATGTCATAGTCCTAGAAAAGCTAAAGCTAAAAATATCAGTTGCTCCAAAGTATTTATGTAATGTAATCCCAGAGAAGTTATCCTCTTTTTCCTTACAAGTTGACTAAATTATTCATCTTGTTTTCAAAAATAAACATTTCAGAAAATAGAATATTTTGGAAAAAATAAAAATCAGTATATAAGAATTAATTATAAATAAAAATGGAAAGGAGAAGTTATTAAAACAGTATGCCTTTATGCAAAAATAGGTATTGATAGACTAGACTATTATGAAGTAAAGCCCATTTAACATTTGATGACGGAGATAAAAATCATTAATGAAAATATTAATAAGTCACTTGGGTATCTCAGATCAGGAGTTTTAAGAAGGAACACAATTTATACCTAAATCACAACCCATGCTAAAATAAATGTTATCTGACTGAAAGAGTTAAATATTAAACATCATTTCTGAAAAACATATGAACAGAATAAAGACTTCACTAATATTTTAAGAATGAGTTCTATGGAATTTGATTGTACAAAATTTAAAGATATTACATAACAAAGCTACCATAAATAAGTAGGATATGGAACATATGTGCACCAAATGTAACAAAGAATTCAAATTATTATCACATAATTAGGAAATAAATGTTGGTAATAAGCAAGAAGAGATACAGACGGTACGGAACCAGGCACAGTATACTATTCAATCTAATAGTAAAAATTGCTAATTCAAAAATATTGAAGTCTTGATTGCAATCTACCCAATAAATGGGAAAAAAACTCACCTGTGTTTCAAAATTTTTATTTTATTTAGTATTTCATTCCCTTGCTTTTCTAAGTTAGCAGTTTGACTCTTCATAGTGAGAACCATAAGGGAGGATTCAGGAAATTCCTACCCTCAAAGTAATCATAAAATAGGGAAAACCCTATATCTATTAAAAAATATGTTTATTATAGCATTATTTATAATAATGTAAAAATGCATTGTTATCCAACATTAAGGAAAGTACATTATAAATAGGGACTTTCTATACTCTGGTATGTTTTATAACACTAGAAGTTGTTCAAATTCTGTGGCAACACAGAAATTTTCATACCATTACTTCAGCAAATACTTACTGACTATAGGTGGCAAGTAGTGAATTCACAGCAACAAGCAACTTATAAGGATTCTGTGTCATTGTATAACAATTATTGGTGAAAAGAACAGAACCATGTACACTAAGATACTGGCCATGTAAAAATGCTTTATTATATACTAAGTGGTCAGGCATGAAAGCAGGCTTGCTTTTTGGATTAGCCAAACTATACAGCAAGTGTTTTATTTAACTGATGTAATATTTTGTGCAATTAAAAATAAAATCAGTAAATGAAAACCAAGCACATGATCCATATGCCAAGGTAATGTGATAAACCTTAGTACAGCGGGCTTCGGTCTAGGGTTCTTTTTTAAATGTGTGGCTACTGTGGTTGCTTTTAACAGTCCTCACAGGATATACAAATGTGCAAAACATACACCTCAGTTACTCACAGATGGGCAGTCCTCCACTGTCAAACATTAACAGTTCATCTCTCCAGTTATTTTTCCTAAAACCTTTTTATTATTGCACAGGGTTAAGCTGAAAGTGTCTGGGTTTTAAAATAAGTATTGCAATTACAAAGCTCTCTACAAGAAACAGCATTTCCATTCTTGAAATGTAACCAGAAGTCTAGTTCTTCACAATGACAGGTAGCTGAGACTGTTCATGGGTTTTTGAGATAGAGGCAAGTGGCAAATCTATGGGATGAATTAACACCTTCTGGCTTTGTAGGGAAGCATGGAGTGGGTGAGCTATATGCACATATAAAAGTTGCTTCATAAAGCTGCTTTAATGCATAAGTTTCAACCATTAGATGTGGTTCTATGGATTAAGAATTTGTATCTCGTAAAATATTTAAAAATACATATAATTATTCTACGGCCTACAAATGGACTGAGTTTGATTTTCAGTCATTCTATTATAATCCGATAATCTTACCTTTTGCATAATGCTCACTTGTAGTTGCTAACTCTGGTGACTTGAGAAGGCCCAAGGCGGTAGACAAAGGCCCTGATAAATACTTCCTTCATTTCAGTATTCTGTGACCTAAGACTACTTTGTCATGATGCTCCTGCCGTGAGAATATGTGGTCAAAGCATTTTTGCCTCCTTGACTTCCTCTTCTGTCTGTTCCTCTTCTGCGCACCCCAGACAGGAAGGGCAAATGCCACATCAGGAACTCGAGCCCGAAAGGAGAGGTGCTTGGATGTGTTTGAGCAAGTGATCTAAAACGTAAGCCCTATAAGAAGGGAACAATTACCCTGCTTTCTTCACATTTCTTTGGGAATGCTTTAGCTTTTAGTGAGCCCTTGGTTTTCCGAAGTCACTTCAGTAACTTTATTATCACCATAGAAGGTGTTATTGTTTTTTGTCATCTTCAGTTTGATAACCACAAGCCTCACGTTGGTCTTTACATGAGCAGAGATGTTAGAAAGCAATGCAGCCAGTTGGGATCTCCTTAAGTCTGTTAGACTCGAATACTGTAGGGTAAACAAATATCTAGATTTTATCAAGAATATATTCTGATTGGAGAGAAAACATTGACAGAGAATTAACAAAGCATTTATGGAGGAAACATTAACAAGTTGGAAAGAAAACATTAACAGAATTAAAGAACAATTAAATGGTAGCCTGGGTAGCTCTCAAGTTCCGTGGCTACAGAACACTAACATTTCTTTACCTTGCTTCCCATGGGGGTTTTCAGAATACTTTCAGAGTACATTATTTGAAGGGCTACTTCGCATCTACACTTGCTGTTTTCTGTTTTCCCAGTTTGCTCTTTTTTTAAGGGAGGAAGTGTTTGAGGAAGTGTTCCAAGGTCCCTGGAAAATTGTCAATTTCATATCACCCAGATTCCCACTGAAGTAATTTTTTTTAATCAAGGCATTCCAATCTTCTCTACTTACAGAACCAGTAGCGTAGATGAGAAGATGCCCTCCGTCCTTCCCTAACCCATCTCTCTCCCAGGTGCACAAAGTGAAATGCAATAAACTGGCTCTGCAATTATTTTTAATCCACGGTGAGGATATCATGCTCTCTTTCCCACCAATAAGTGTTATTTTAGGGCTCAAGAAGCAGGGAGGGGAATGACAAAAATGCTTTCACCAAAAAAAAAAAAACTTTTCTTCTCATGATTAAATGCTGAAACTTATTTGTAGATTGCTTTGGCAATTAAAAACTTTCAGGATAAATGGGAGTGGCTATCAAGCTGGTGTGGTTAGCAACAAGGTATTAAATAGCTGTAGTTGTATCGTTTGCTGGAAGTTCTATGATAACCCTATCATTTAAATTTCTTCTAACAGTTTCTGGCCATAGAATGTCTTCAGTTGTCTTCAGGCCAGCTCATAAAAGCGCTAACAGGTAGTAAAATGAGAAGGAGATTAAGCTGTTTATTTTTCCTTTAAAATATGGTGATATTTTCAGTAAATTTACTTACGTAAAATCAGCCTTTGCAGGACAACCAGATGTGAATGTGAGGCTAAGCACTTCCTTTCGCTCTGATGCTGGCCAAATAAATTAGAATCTAAGACTCATTTCTTTCCTCTCTAAATTATGATGATAACTAACAACTATTTTTAAAGTCATCATAAGAAGTAATGATTTGATTTCCAGTTTTATTGAGATCTTAAGGTAAAGATTTTATTTGACACAATCCTCCTTATTTTTATGTCAAAGAGAAAGAATATGAGAAGTTAAGATATTAAGTGGTTAAAATGGATGGATTTATTTTATTAGACATTATTAAATACATGATAAAAATACAGCATTCATTTTTAAAGGATTGTCCCATACTTAAGATAATTTTACATCATTTTGTGAAGATAAGTGATTCTTGTTCGCCTGTAACCATTTTACTGTGTTCTATGTTTAAATAAAATGGGTTGTATATTTGTAACTATCTTTCAATGAAGATAATTAACCAATTCCCAGTTTTCTTTCAGGTAAATGTTGGAGATATAGTTATAATAAAAGGCAAAGAGTTTATACCTGCTGACACTGTACTTCTCTCATCAAGGTAGAGATACCTACTGATGCTCAAACAGTGTAGAGGATGGTTTCTCTACCCTGCATTGACCTTGTGATTTCTCCAAGGAAATAAGGAATAAACGAAGAATTTTAAACCTCTCTAGTAATTTTGAAATAAGCATTAAAAAATTTGATTGGACTGAAAGGACTATTTCATGTTTGCCATATAGAAAAAGTGATGGGTACTCTATAATTCAAATATTATAATTACAATTAAGAGTATACTATCCCTCTGGATTTGTTCAGATCCTTTTGTAGAATCCTTCCTAAGAATACTTTTAGAAGGTGACCTATCATTTATTCTATATAATATATGCACTGGTTTCTTTTGATTTGATCTTGCAATCTTTGTTCATGATAAATTCCTTTATGATGCATTGGTATATTCCTGCAAAGTTTCTTGATCTTTATGGTGAACTGGTACAAGAAAATGGATGCGTAATTTCTTTGTTGTCATATCTTTTGAAATGCCATAATCTTCCAACAAAAAATTAAGTTGCTTTGCTCTTTTAAGTTCTTTCATTGCTGAATTTAAATAATTTTTCTTTTACTCATATTTAAGATAGTCATGAATTAGTATTCAGAACACAAGGCACTGTTACCCTGTTAAGAATGTGACTTTCAAATAGTTTTAGGTTTTAAAACTGTAAAACTAGACTTAACATAAATTAAGAAAAAAATGTTTTTGATATTTTAGAGGTTGTTTATCATCATTTCCTTGGACAGTTTTATTTGTAAGACCCACATATAAATATGGACAGTGTCCTTTTTTCAAAATCTGTTTAATCAGGTCATTATTTATTTGAATTTATGACAAGTTAGTGAAACTTTGTCAAGCAAATGAGTTACCCAGATATTTACAGAAGTAAGTCTACAATTAGTTGCAGTTATATTTCCATATTTTATATAGTTAGATTTTAGTGTCACTAACTTATAGGTTTTGTTTTCAGAAAAATTAATATTAATAGGTTTTGAAACCAGCCTTTCTGTTATTACTTCCCTTTGCTTATAACTTTACTAGGAAAAGTTTCTAAAACTGAAAGAAAGGTACTGATCCATACAAGGCCGCCTAAGAATAACTTCATTGTGAACTCACTGTCCTCCTCTCAGGTACTGGGTAGCATCAGATACTTGAGAGAACTCTGTTTAGGAGGCAGAAAGCCGGCTCAGTGATTTTGAACAAAATATTTAATCTCTCAGGCCTTGGTTTTACATCCTTGCAAGAGAGAAAGATGGATTAAATGACCAAATTCTAATATTACCAAATTCTCCTTTTTGTTTAAATTGACAATCTCTCAGTTTTACGAATGCTTAACTAACTGAATGATGTGTAAATAGTGGTACGAAGTAAAAGATTGATAGGTGTCGTGGATGATTGACCACCTGAATGTCATATTTATAAATCAAAGCTCAAAATGATAGTAAGGTAATCCTGTCATTTAAGAAAAAAAAATGGTGTTTTCCTTATTAAATTTGTCAGAGACATACCAGAGAATACCATAAATGGCGAACCATCAATTACCATAATTTATATATTCAAATTACTTTTATCTGATTCTATCCAGTCTCAGAAATACCTAGTAAGCTCTGTGCTTGTGTTTCTTAAATGTCAGAACATTTTCACAGAATTTATTTTCTAAAAACTAAAACATTTTCTGTTGAAAACTTTCGCTAGTGCTATTAATATTGGTACATCAAAATTGTTTCATGTCTTTACATAGCACCTGTTATAATTAACTTCCTCCAAAGATCATTATTTTTAAATAAATTATCGGATTCATGCTCTTTGTTTTGTAAGATTCAAATTATAAGGCAGATGCTAATAGATTTTTCTATTTAAGTGACAAAATATCACCTTTCAGTTGTTTTTTTCCTCAAAGGATTTTTGTATTACTTGGCTCTTTCAAGCCTACAGTAGTCTTTAAAAGTTGATAGATTTTCTTGTCATCATTTAACAGAAAAAGAACTTTGACTTTCGTATAACTCTTTACTTTAGCTGATGACTAAAAGTGGAATGCTTATATCTGCATTATCCCACTGTCCACTCTTAAAATCAGTGCATAGTGATTTTTAGCTATAGATGAGTATACCATTTCTCAGTAAAAATAAACAACAGTTTATAATATTTCAGTTTACAAAAATGTGCAATTATTAAACTGCCAATAGCACATCTTCTTTAAGACAGGGTTAGGTTGAAGTTAAAGCATGACCATGGTTTAAAGTCACTATGCTTCATTTACTTTCACTTTGAAATAAACTGGAAAATTTTAGAATATAATAAATATAAATAAAATATAAGAGAGTGAAAAATCCCAGCCTACTAATTCAAGACCTACTAATTCTTAGAACATCTATTTTATATACTCTTCTGAAAAATTTTCTCCTGGATTCAAAAGCTTACCTCCCTAAACAATGTGTTACTTAGACCTTGTAAACTACTGAATAATTCAAAAGGTTGCAATTGTGACTTCTAACTTCCTGAATCCACATCTTTACAGATTTGCATTAAATAAAATATTCATGCAATATCATAAAACTTTTAATAAATGTGTATGTGTAGAAGACCTCATATAGTATACATCTTTGTTTTTCAAAAACAGTTACCTGAAATAATATTTCTCTCCTTCTTGGGTAGGAGTAGATATACAGCACATGGCATGAGAGTGAGAAATTAGAGACAGAAAAATCTATAAAATAAAGTAGCTCTCTATATAAAAATAGCTTTTTATTTAATTTGATAAGTTATGCTTATGAATACTTTCAAAAATCAAGTTTTCACATTAAAAATCAAAAATTGCATTTAAAAGCCAGAAGTAATTCTTAAATATTCATTTTTCTTGTGCCTTTAGACCTGATCAAAATAAGTTTTGAAAAAATTGGCATTAGACATTTTTATTAACATGTATTATTTTCTATAATAATTTCAAACTTTCTGTCTCTTTTGTCCATTTGTTTGTTTTTTTCTCTGTTATTCATTTTTTTTTTCCGTTTAATTATTTTAAACTGGGACCTTTAGGTGGCAGTAGGGGAAATAGTGAAAGTGACCAATGGGGAACATCTCCCAGCAGATCTCATCAGCCTGTCCTCAAGGTTAGAACCACTGAGTTGTACAGGATGTGTGTATGTGGATCCTCACCCTACACCAGAAAGCAGTTGCACTCAAAGATGCTTGAGTTCGGTGTCTCTCCCTTTAAAACACAAACTTTTTAAAATTCCTTGGTGATGGCCATTTGCAGATTTTTAAAGACCTTTTGAATACAATGATAGATGATGCTCATCCCTCAAGTGGACAGATTCAGCTCCTGTTGTTATCGGTAGGAGTCCTTAAGTCCTGCCAGTAAAGGTAGATTTAATTTCCTATGCATCATTAATAGAGATTCATATTTTAATAACATGCCTCAATACTCAGGCTTTCTTTATTACCTTCCTAGGATATTGTTTTAAAAAAAAGTCAAGCTTTTTCATGAAGCACAGTTATTAAGAAATTTATAAGATTTGTCTTATTTTGTGTTTGAAATTTTCTAATGAAATTCTATAGAATCCCTCCAGTGATTATGACTGTAACTTGGGCTTGTATAGGGTTTACAGAGGACCCCCTGCACAAAGCTGGATGTTGCATATTTTGTACTGCATGCTTTGGGATCAGTTATCCCACTTGTAACTAGTGACAACGTGCACGTTACTGTGATAAGTGTCAGCTGTTTACTAGTGTCTGTATTGTAATGTGCATCTTGTTTCATTTTCCACTTACTAATCAAAAAGCCTGCTTTGTCTCTCTGACTGTAGCTTGTGTTTTGGATGTCATCATAATTTGCTGAAATATTTATTATCTAGCATGATTCCTGTCTGTGACTTCTTGCTGCCTTTTCATAGCATTGTTAAGAACCACTTCATTAACAGCTGACTTAAGGAATTAACAGTGTTCTGAATTTAGATGCATATTTTATTGACCCCACAGTCAAATAGCAGCCAACCATTTCACTTTCTGATGTCCTAGCCATTTACAGTCCAAGAAAAGTTGCTTTAAAAAAAAAAGAAATAGAAATAAAAGATGAAATCAATCTCATTTTAATATCATAAACCATCTATGCTTCAAATTATATAAATAAGTAAAATATGAAATGGAAGCAATAGCCAGAGCCAAAATACTATTCTGAGGGTAATAAAAAATAAAATTCTGAATAATTGATAGTTCAAAAATACAAATATTAGAAAGCTTCCCCTGTTGGGAGAAAGTATCAGTTTCTAAAAAAGGGAAAAAATCCCATAAAGTAAATTGAAGTATTGCAAAGCTACTTTAAAATGAATCTGTAAAATAGTTGATGAGTAGCCAAGTGTTTCACTGATTTTCACAGACCATTTTCCTCAAGCCCACAAAATTAAGCTAAAAGCCCATTTCTGAAATTGGGATTAGTCTCTTTTGCACTTGTACACAGTGGAAGTTGATTAGAAAATTCCGAGTATTTGAGATTTGAAAATTTCTAACTTTGACTACACGTTTCTATAGAGACTATCTTCCTAGTTACTTGGAAGATCGGTAAATTAGGCTTACTATATAACCAAGTGCTAATAGATCGACTTCAAAATGTTTTTCCTTATAGTTGAAGATCAGATTATCTAGTTGGACTGCAGACTTACAAATTTATAGTTGCTGGGCAAGTGAAGTCAGCTTATGAAGGGGAGGATGTGAGGAGATCCAGAGTGCAGGATATGTGACAGCACAGAAGACAAGGACCCGTAGGCTGGCCACCACTCGCCAGGCCACCAGAACACTCTTTGAGGACCCATAAAATGGATCTTACCAGTGCAGGCCAGGGAGAAGTATTGCTCTGTTGGCTGATTTTAGTTTTAGCTACCATAAGACTCTCTAAAGCAACTTCAATAAATGGGAGCAGAAAAAATAGGGAGAGAAAAGTATATATCTGCTTTCACTGTAAAGTCTGTTCATACCATTTTTAAAAGTAGTTTTAAGATGTAAATATTATGGTTTATATGATCTAGTAGAAGCAAGTGTGTAGAAGCAGCAATCTGGAATTTTCTAATCAACCACTTTCCTTAACCAGTTTACATGTGGGCTACAAGCATGAATTCTCACTTGATGGTCTTTGAGCTAAAGATAAATCTGGACACAAAACTGCTTTACATTTCAGATACACTCTGCTGTGTCTATATGGATGGACAATTTAAGCATAATGTGACCATCCAATCAGAGTACCTTGAAGATCAGTACTGATTATGGTCAGGAAATTGCTTTTGGGTCCTTCTGGCTGAAAAATTGATCCATGCGTCATGCATGGGTTCTGTCTCACAGCATCTTGCTGTTAGAATGAAAAATATAAAGAAACCAGGCAACTAAAGCTTTGTTTAGAATGAAAGGCTTCAATAAATCTGAACATTAAAATGTCATTATTATGCTTTCCTTCCTCCTCTAAATCCTTGTGCTTTTCAACTTAAACAACAGTGAGCCCCAGGCTATGTGCTACATTGAAACATCCAACTTAGATGGCGAAACAAACCTGAAAATCAGACAGGTAAGATCTAATACAGGTCATGTAATTATTGTTGTTTTATTACATGGATTTAAAAACTTTATTTCTTAGTGGTCTTGTCTTGAGTTGAAGTCATTTGTCCAATTGCAAATATTTTCTCCTTTAGCCACTATGAAAAGGCTTTATAAACTGGTATCATTAAGTATCATGGAAGACTCAAAATGACTTGCCTGATTAAATATACTCCTTCACGGAGATAGATTTATAATAGTATTTTCAAATTTATGTACTAGCCAATACTTAGATGGTAATAAAGATAGTTCTAAGTGTTCCTCACATGTATTAGTTGATTTATTTTCCCTGTCACTTGACCTGGATTATTGTTTGGCTTTGCCATGTTGAAAAGACACAGCTTCCACTGCCATTTTAAAAGTCTCATTAATTTCAAGAAATAATTTAGATTTCTGTATTTACTTCTCACATACCACCCCTAACAGAAAGTAACTATAGATTTTTATTTTTAAAGTTTTTAAAGAGACTTAAAAATGTATCGCCTTGGGTTCCAGGCAAAAAGTGAAATGGCAAGTGGGCAGAATGGGTTGTGGTAGAAGGTCCTCACAGAAACCAGAGCAAAGAACTATTTTATGTCGGGAGCGCGCCAGGGCCGCACCACCCAGCCGCGGAAATCCCCACCCGGCAGCTGCTGAGGGCATGGACACCTCGTGCCTCAGCTTGTGCAGCAGGGTGTACACGTGGACAGCGCACGGATTGGGCGCTGGGGCTGACATTTACCGCCATTGGCCAGCAGGGATTGACCTTTGTACGGATTGGTTGGTTGTGCTTCTCCTTTTGCTGATTGGCTCGCTAAATGTATAAATGTAGAGGGATCCCGGAGGGCGGGAATAAGGAGAAGAAGAGAAGAAGAGAAGCAGAAGGAAAGAGAATAAGAAGAGAAGAAGAATAGAAGAGTAAAGACTGCAGGTTTGCTGAAAGATTGCTGCCCCGTGTCATCCTTGCTGGTCAAGCACGCGACAATTTTAGAATTTTTCTTCTCAGTACAGTAAAAGAAAAGAAATGTAACTATGCTCTTTGTGCTTAGATTCCATTTATTTTTCATCACCTTCTGAGATTCAGCAGACATACTCGGATTGGGTAATGCTAAATATTTTTATTTTGAGACACAGATGAATGTTGACTTATTTAAAAATATTTTCATATTCTAGTTGGTAGTTGCTTATTTTAGAACTTTAACAAAGCTGCCCTATTCTTGTGCTAAAAACCCGTATTTGGGTGGAAAGGAAGGTGTCAATTAATTGTATTTGACAAAGAGTGTATGAGGAGAATTTCTTATAAAACAGTGGATCTCTTAGATCTTAAAACCTAAATGAACTCAGAGTCCTTATTTCTCACATACACCTTTTTAATGTACTCTTTGCTTATTTTAAACTTTCAAAACAGGGCTTGCCAGCAACGTCAGACATAAAAGACATAGACAATTTGATGAGAATTTCTGGCAGAATCGAGTGTGAAAGTCCAAACAGACATCTCTACGATTTTGTTGGAAACATAAGACTTGATGGACTTGGGTATGTAAAATCAGTCTTCATAAAAATGCCAAATTCTCTATGTGGCATGTAATGCTGAGTGACTTCCAAGCCCGCATACATCTTTTCTTGTGCCCTGGGTCTTATGTCTGAAAAACTTTTTCTTAAGCATTTCCATATTGCTTCTTCCCAAGAGTCCTTTTGTAAAAATGCTCTATCTTAACCCTGTACACCTAGTATAGGTGGAAACTTCCTCTGGCTTCCTGCCAGCCTGGCAACTGGATGTTTGCAGGAATATGCCAGACTTTGGCACATGGTTTTGTGGCTTATTCTGTGATCAGAATGTTGATGTTATAGGCTAAATTGTTCACCTCTGTGATCTGGGTTCTTTCCTGTGGTCTCTAGATGTTTCAACGAGTTCATACTCCATCCCCAAAAAGCACATGAACTTTTCTAGGTCATGTTATCATCTGTAGTCATCTTTTTGCTGTTATTTACTTCCTGCTTTTCTTCCCTTCCTCTCTTGCCCCTCCCAATTTCTGCAACAATACTTATTAAGCACCTGGTGGGTGCCAGTTACAGATGCTAAGGAGACAGCAATGAACAAAGCAAATAAATACGCTAGCCTTTGTGAACTTGCCTTCTTGCAGTAAGGGAACAAACAGAAAAACAATGAAAAAAATTCTGTACAATGCTAGAAAGTGTTAAATGATTTGGAAAAGAGTAGCATTGGGTAAAGAATTCTGAGAGACCTTGGGAGCAAATCACTTTTAATTAGTGTGCTCTCAATCATCCTCACTAGGAAAGTCACGTTTGAACAAAGGTGAGAAGAAGGTGAGAAAGTTACCCATTTGAATACTTGGAAAGAGAGAATTCCAGGTAGAGGAATAGTTGGTGCAAATGATTAGTGATATCATTATATCATCTCAAAATGGAGTGGGGTGATCAAGGAAGAGAGTGCTAGAAGAGGGTGGACAGATAATAGTGGACCAGACCACACAGGGCCTTGTAGGCCATTGTAAGGGTGTTATTCAGCATTCACTGGGGATCCATCAAAGATTTTTCAGGGGAGAACACCAGGAGTTCAGTTTTTGGACTTAATAAGTTTGTGATGTCTAAACAGAATGTTAAGGAGCCAGTTAAGTGTATAAACCTGGAATTGGGGGAAGAGGTTCAGGTTCATGTGGTAGATGTGGAACTAGTTAGCATAGATATTTAAAGCCATGGGACTGGAAGAGATCCCTGGGGATGAGAGGGCATAAGAAAGGTGAAGGGTCTCAAGGACTCTCCAATGTTAGAGTTGGGGAAAGAGGAGAAGCCAGTAAAAGAGGCTGAGATCAGATTGGTAGCATGGGAACCAAGAATGAAGAAACTGTAACAAGGCAGAAGGAATAACTGAAGTTGGTCAGATATGCTGCTAGTTAAATACAATGAGACTGAGAATTAACAGTTGTATTTAGCAAGTTAGACATCCTTGAACTTGATTAGAACAAGAGGAGACTGATGAGAGTACGTTTTAAGTAAGAGAGAAGACAAGTTGAAAGAAACACGTATAGGCAACTTTTTCAAGTTTTGTTGCAATGTGGGAAGAAAAAAAATGGGCAGAACCTGGCAAAAAGGGTGGGGATTTTTTGTGCCTCCTTTCTTTTTGTTCTCCTCTCCCTCTGATCCCCACCTCCTGTACTTCACAGTATACCTTACCTACCAGGAATTTACAAGTGGTCAAGTAAATGTAGGTAAATATAGCCTGAGAGACTATCAGTACTTTATTTTGTAATTGTATTGTAGAGTTTGAATTTAAAGGACATTTGATGTATACTCGGAACTCTCATCTTCTTTCAGATCTACCAAAGTTACACTGTAATATTGAAATAATTATATATTATAGTAAAATTTGTTTACTGCCCTTTCCATGAACATATGGTTATAGATTAATGATATATTTGACCATTTTTATAAGTAATCTTTATGTAGTTTGACATTCTTAACTGGATAGCTTCCATTTCTCATCAGTTCCCCTACCAAATTGATGCCAAGCAAATCCATGTAAATTCAAGTAGAAACTGCATGATGGTGCCAAGATTTCAGATACAGATAGAATTCATAAATTATGCTTTAGGTTACATGAAAGTTGCAAAGAGATTCTCAATACCTTTGTGTTTGTAGCACAATTGACTTTTATAGTGTTAACCCAGAAATCTTAGAGTCTCTATGCTTGACATAAGTGTATTTTATTTCCTTTAAGAATAAAGGTTATTGTTTAATGACAGTTTTGGTTTTCCAGGTAAAAACTAATAACTTACCCTTTAATCCTTATAATTGAAAAGTTTTATTTTTTAGTTTTTGTGGAGTTTGTACCTTATTCCAATCTCACAAATGCTGAGGTGACAGTTGCTGTATTGTACCCTATTGGATACTTAAGGAGCATTTGGCTCATACATGCCCCAGAACATTTCCCAGCAACTTCCAAAAAGCTTTTTGGAAGTCTCATTTAGTACTGAGCCCCCTCCAACTCTGAAGTATACCCTCAATTTTGAGACATACACAAGATGGAGTCCTTTCCCAGTGGATTTAAAAGGCCAGTTGCTGTGCTCGAAGAATTGAGTTACCATCACTGTGTTGTTCTTCTAAATTAAAATACGTGGTTTCTTAAAGATTTACTCTTTTTTTTTTTTTTGTTCAAGCTGGGGTACAGGCCAGAGGCGGGGGGCGGCAAGAGGGCTCACCAGAGACAGAGTGGGGAGCAGAACAGGCAGATCAGAAATACATGCTGAGGGGAGCAGCAGGCGAGGCAGGAGAGGTTTGCCACACCATGTGGGATTCTCCCCGGCTGGGCGTCGAACCTGCACCGTGTGCTGCTGATAGCTCCACAGCGCAGAGCTCAACCGCTGCGCCACCAGGGAGGCCCAAAGATTTACTTATTTAAATGGAGGGATGAGGGTCTGTTATTACCCACTCACCTGGACTGATTTCACCTGAGCCATTAGTGTTTGTACAGTTTCTGAAATAAGGTCCAACAATCAGCCAGCTAGTGACCTTCAATATTTGCCTGAGCATAGAAATGGCCAGAAGACAGTTTCAGTCTCACTTTGCCTACTCTGACAAGTTTTATTTTCTCTGGAAACTTTTCTGGGAATTGTTTCTTTTTTCTGGGATGTTTAGGTGTATTTTTCTTTATATTTGATATTTTTTTCTTTACTGTTTTCTTATTAAAATAAAATGGTGATAGGAATCCCTAGGCCATTCAATTTTGTATCAGTGTTTCCATCAAGAGTAGATTGTATCTGTGATCTTATCTGTGCCCTTCTGATCTCTCTGTGAGGTTGTATCAACCTCCCCTAGGAAATAGCATCACTAAACTCCACCAAAAAAAAGACTCAACTTGACCCTTATTCAAAAAAAATATAGTTTAAATCATATGAATTAAATAGCCTCAATTAATGTCAACCAGAGGGGTGTTTTACTTGCTCGATAATTACCACTTATTGGAAATGTATTCACAGTTCTTGGAGAACTGATCTTCAAATACAATAAAATGAATGCCCTAAGGATTTTAAAATCAGGGTCACATCTCTAGGAAGGCAGGGATGGCAATGCAAGTATATGATGAAATCTGTACCTTGTCTTACCTTATATACACTTTACTATACAAAAAGGTATTTTTAATTTCATAGAGGGAGAACAGATCCCCTAAACTCACTACTTTCAAACATCTCAGAACCTAAATAGACTGACTAAATCAGGAAAAGATTTTTAAATAGGTTTGGAATTAGCCTTTGAATTCTAAAACATTGCCTACTATTTTGGATAGTGAAGTTGTAGGAAATGGCTGATTTGATGTTAAGGAGAAGGAATTTAAATGCTTCCCTCCAGCTGTCCTTGTGTGAGAAGAATATTCTTATTGGTAGGAGAATTAGTTCTTTTCTAAAAATAAAGTAAATGTGAGAGGGTTATTTTAACAACAGAACCTTTGTTGGAGCCATATAGTGGTGAAGCATTTCTGTGCATTTTAGAAAATGTCGTTTCTAATGTCAACATGATCTGTCACAGCACTGTTCCCCTGGGAGCAGATCAGATTCTTCTTCGAGGCGCTCAGTTGAGAAATACGCAGTGGGTTCACGGGATAGTTGTCTACACTGGACATGACACCAAGCTGATGCAGGTAGGATTTTATCTATATAAACCTTCTGGTCCTGAGTCTTTTGAAAATGTGCTATTTGTAGCACTCAATATTGTAGTCTCAGACATGGCAGACCATCTGTCGCAGATTCTGGAGCCCCCTCAGTGCATCCAGAATCCTGGTCTTCAGGCATTGAGGTTATAAAATGGCTCCCTGCTCATAAGAACGCTGGAAAATTGTGCCAGAGATCATCCAAACCCTCAACTCTCAATGTTGCTGTATTTTGGTCCCTGGCAGCGTTCTGACTATTGCAAAGATTCATACAAGTCATTCATGTCACAGTGAGTTCTCTGCATTAAAGTACTTGCTTTATAATTTTATTTTAATGCGCTAATCAAATTTTAGAACTTGTTTTTAGGAAATTAAAAGAAAGAACTGATAAGCCAAATGTTAACCATTTTTTCACAGCATTTTTGTATTAAGCCAATCGATTTTAATCCCAGCTCTTGTAGCTGGGATTATTGCTTGTAGTTGGGATAGTGCTTGCACATGCCTGTGGACACTCCCTCTCTACATTCTTACATTGTCAGTGTTCAATGGGAAGTTTAGTTATCCCATCAGGTGTGGGAAACATAGTTTTAAAATGCTATATGAAAATCTGCTTTTAGAGCTGGTAATTTTATACATTGTAGATGCACAAAAAATGTATCAACAGGTAAGTGGTGCAGTTAATGATTCCACCTCTAGTCATTTTATGAATACTAGAAATTGCCATTTTGTATCATATATGACAGATTTAATTTTCTGTCCTGTGATGCCTTGGTTAGCAAAGATACAGCATAATTATTTTTTATCATTAAATAGTGCTGAGGAAACTTACCGCTGTTATTCTCTGTAGTCAGGTCTGCTTAGATTGCTGTTGTGTTGTGATGTGAAATATTTACTAAATCCATCATGAATGTGGAAACCAGAGTTGTCTTCATACTTTGGCATTTCCAGCTGTTTGTATGTATAGATCTGTGCTTCTGCCTCTCCCAGAGGTGATAGGCTAGCTTCTTCTTATCCACCCTATTTACTTCAAAAGTCAAGTAATGCATTGTTTAGCTTACCTGCCATGATGCCAAAACTGTATCTACAAAAGGATGTTATTTCCTTCTCTCACTATTATTGTTTTATGTCCTAGAAGACGTAAGTGGTATAGTTGCCTTTAAAAAAGAAGCTGTTAGCCAGTGACAACTCATTATATCTATGATTCTTTTCTGTATAATTTTTATGTATCTACAATTGTCTAGTTTGGCATTTGACTGACCTTGTCATCCTCATCAAAATACAGGAAACACATTACTAAGTCATCTGTACACCTGCTTTATTATTCCTCTTGTTTCTTTTTACAGAATTCAACAAGTCCACCACTTAAACTCTCAAATGTGGAACGGATAACAAATGTACAAATATTGATTTTATTTTGTATCTTAATTGCTATGTCTCTTGTCTGTTCTGTGGGCTCGGCCATTTGGAATAAAAGGCATTCAGAAAAGGACTGGTATCTCAATTTAAACTGTAAGAATCAAAGTGCTTATGGCACTTATTTTCTTCTTTCATTAAAAAATGTATTTATTTTATAGATGATCTTGAAATTTCTAATTATTTCTAAAAAGAATACCTGTTGCCAATATAACTGGACTTTTAATCCTTACAGACTCTAAAATTTCCCAATCTTTGGAAAATGGCTACTCTAGTATAAAGCAGCATTTTCTTAGTTATTTTAATTAATGTTATATTTTAAAAATATTTTATCACAGGTAATTAGATAGATATCTGGTTTAAAAAGTAGATTGAGTATGTATCAAGGGTGAAATATATATTTAAATACAAAAATATATTTAGTATTTATTAAATTTATCTTTTATTTATTCAAGCATTTAAAATATTTATGAGCAAATATATGTTTAAAGCACCAAACTTAGTTTACAAGCTTTTAAATATTTAAATTGAATGTACGTTAACTCATGACTGTAATGAATTCTGTGTTAATGGTTATCTTGTATTGGGGAAGTGGTCTTGATTTCCTTTTGGAACATTTATCCTTTCATTATTGTAGGATTAATATACCATTACTGAATATTTCTAGGAAGCAAATTTGTATTTCCTTTTGATGAATACTTAGCTAATAAATAATTCCCACATGTGAAAACAAATTGTAGTAAAAGCTTATAACATAAAAGCTACAAGCTACAAGTAAAAGCTTGTAACATGACTTTTCCTGTTGTGCATTCTATTTATTTAGGTTGGCAGCTGTTTCAAGTTTTTTCTAATAGTCATTGATTTGCTAGTTCAACATTGAAACTATTGCTTCTTCCAACAGATTGTTTCTTCATGTATATTACAGTGTATCTGGGATGGCTGTTATTTTATTTTCATTATCTAGAGGAAAGAATATAATTTACATAGAGCTGAATTTACCTAGAGTTCAGTATTATTTTACTTGTACTACTGGGTTATCTTTACTATTTAGGTTGTTTTGTTGCTTTTTGTTGCTGTTTTGTTTGCTTCTAAGCATGCTTTAAATTAGAAATCATATGTGAGTGTGTGTGTGTGTGTGTGTTTCATATCCAATTAAGATTTTACACTTATAAGCCATAATATTTCTAAATGTCTTGATTGGCAAAGGATTTTAAATATTTAACAATATTTTTACTTTCTAGAACCATTATGCAGTTCTTAATAGAATTCACAACATAGTTAACATAAATAATGCTATTCATCTTGAAGAATGTATTTGGAAATAAAGCTATTAGTACAGTGTTTCTCCAAAACCACCTATATATGCTGTATATTGTGGAAAATTCTTATTAGGCTTAAGTGTTACAGTTAATGCAAATAAAGTATAAAACTGTAAATGACTTTCTTCCCACCTTCCCTAACAGATGGTGGCGCTAATAATTTTGGACTGAATTTCTTGACTTTCATCATCCTTTTCAACAATCTAATTCCTATCAGCTTGCTGGTTACATTAGAAGTGGTAAAATTTACCCAGGCATACTTCATAAATTGGGTAAATATAAATATTATTGGAATCTCTCTAAACATAAATTCTGTCCTTTTTTCCTGGTAGTCTTTTGATCTCTCAGAAAAACATCTTAATTTTAACTTATCTTTTATTAACTGTGAAATGACATTTCAAGATAATTTTGAGCCTAATATAATTACAATCAAATTTCTCATCAGAATCACGGAAGTGTACAGACCAGATGTCCTAGGTCTCTAGCTCCAGAAACTTGTTTTAAGTTACATAGTGGTCTTGAGGGCGGGGCTTGTGGGGGGTGGGGACCATAGAGTTAGGATGACAGTGTCTGGAATGTAGTTCTAGTTCTATAATTTGTCCTGTGAACTTTTCCAAGCCACTTGACTTCTTTGAGACTTGTTTCTTTGTACACTCATATAGGATTGCTAAAACATGCTAAAAAGATGCTTACCTGCCTCTCACCATGGTTATATAGATCAAAGGAATCTTATGACATACAAGCAGCCTCAAACAATTGAACACTATAGAAATAATACTGTAATACTACTTGTAACGACCAGGCTAATGTGTTTTTTAGCTGTATAGTTTATATTTCTCCACACTATACCAATTCTGCTGTGGTTAAATCTTCTAAACTTTCCTTTTTAAATATTTTTTAATATTGGAAAAATGTTCCAGACATCTGTTTCCTAAGTGTTTTGTTTATAAAATATCTTGCTCTTCCTCAGTTTTATTTTTACCACTGTTAAAATTAATGAATTTGTGTAACATAAATGAGCAGATCTAATCTGCCAAAAGGTTTCATTTTTCTCTTTTAAAATATTGGTATTATCTTTTGATGTTTCCTTCTTTTAAAATAATTTTAAAGTCTTTTAATATGAACTATATTGGAATTTTTAAAAATGCAACTGATTGATACTCTTACAACTTTTATATACCCTGGTAAATGATTGACCTCAACTGTGAATGTCTAGTTCTTTGGTAAAAGATCAGTATAATTTAGAAATCTAAGCTGAATTGCAGGCATAGCTCATTTTATGCAGATGTGTTGTTGGAAAATAGTGTAATAAATAGCTCTGGTATAAATACAGTTAAAAACTTATTGAAGGTTGCCTGTTTAAGAATAATAAGGTGACTCACTGGGAAAAGCAAATAGCTAGTCGATCACTATTTTTTTATTTTTAATTTCAAAATTAATATTTGCTGTAAATAATTATATAATTTAGTATTAGATGAACCCAGCAATCATATGCTTTTCAACCACCTTTCTAGTAAGGTGAGATCTTAACAACATTCCTGACAGATCTTTCCCTATAGGAACTTCTCCCTTATATGAAATAGGATTGGTGCCTCTCTCTCTTTGATTTTGGTTCTGCCCAGTAGATCTACTATGAAAATGTTTCTGAATAATGGTCTTGTAAAATGTTTTAACTCAGCATTTTGTATCTATCCTTCTGTCATATCTCCCTCCCCTGCAACTAGATATCCTCATTTCCTTGTGTTCTTCTTTTGACATGATTCCCAATGTAATCCCCATTCTAGTCACTCCACTCTGAACATTGGCCAGTTGATTGATACCCCCCTTGAAATGGGGTGCCTACAACTCAGCAGCCTGTTTCAGAACTGATAGTGATCAGTCAGTCTGGAGTACAGAAATGGAAAAGATCAGATTTGACCTTTTTATTTAACGTGTAAAAATAAATAAGCTACAATCCAATAAAATGTTCTGCTGAAGTAAAACATTAATTATTATCAGTTTAATAGTATGATTTCTAGGTGCATACAGTTATAAAGTAGTACCAAAATTACACCTTTTTCTCATTTGGGTTTTGGAACATACCTTCATTTTCAAGTATGTAAGGTGCAATAAACTTGATCAAGAAAATAGACCACATAGAATCCCTTAGGTACTTTTTCCAGGGATTTAAAGTCTTGATTAAATGATCAGTGTTTTATTGCTGTTTTTTTAGCTCACATTATTAAGGACTTGGAAACACTTTACATGTTATCTTATTTAATCCTTGTAACAGTCAGCGTCATATCTAGGAGATAGTGGAATGATAATAAACCTAGATTTCCTCATTCTAGAGAGCTTTCTACCTTACTGTTCTGCCCTTATTATGAAATATCATATTCATAATATGATATGAATCATATTGAGCTCTTTTCAGGGAAATCAAGTAAAAATGGAGTAGTGATAGCAAGAAGTAACAGTGATTATATATATAGTTCACCAGTTAAAGTTTCACTTATTTTCTTGTTAGCAAGTATATCCTGTGTGTGTGTGTATATATATATATATATTTTTTTTTTTTTTTTAAGGATCTTGACATGCACTATGAACCCACAGACACTGCTGCTATGGCTCGAACATCTAATCTGAATGAGGAACTTGGCCAGGTTAGCTGAATTTCTTCTTGCCATGATGACTTAGAATCAGATTTTGTGTAATTTCTGCCATTCATGGTAATTTGAGATGAATTGCTAGCTCTTGATTTTCCATTATTTGAATAATTGCTCTTAACTACCTGTTAGTACATAGCTATTAATTTTCATTTTTAGAAAATGAAGTTTTAAAAATTAATACTTATTTTCTATCAAGATAAAGTACTGCAATGAGGGATGTCCCTCAATATAATATCTGCTAAGTATTAGAATTGACTGTTTTAAATGTGAATCCCCAGTATTAAAATAATCTATACCTTTTGACCAGAAAGGAAGGAAGTTAAACTTGATCAATGAAGTTGTGTGACTCAAAGTATAATAGTAATCAAACTAGAATTTTAGATTTATAAACCATATTATATTTCCATATATGTGTATATCTATAATTCATTTATGCATTTTAACTGAGAAAATTTTTGTTCTACTGTCCTTTGCTAATAACTCTTACTATACAAATTGCATTTAGGTGAGAATTATCTTTTTTCTTAGCAATTCAGGTGTTATCTGAACTTAATCACACAAGCTATTAATAATTCTCTAATTGTCATGTTCAGAAATGCTGATGTTTAGTGCTAAACATGTTAAGTATGGCTAGTGGCATACTTTAGTTGAAATCCCATCCATATAAGGCAGATTTTTAATATGACTAGTTTTTCTAGTATTTTGAGAGCCTTTCATGTTCATATATAAAATGATTCATTTATAAAATGCTAAAAATGACAGTCAAGCATATTCTTTAATATTTTGTGCAGGAAAATGTAGCATTCATCCTACCCCTACAACACGAAAGTGATAAAAAGCATAATTTAAGGAACTTTTCCCTCTCTAGGGTATTGCCATAAAAAAACCTCTGGAGTTTTAATGAGACTCTGAACCTTTTTTAGGTAAAATACATATTTTCTGACAAGACTGGTACTCTGACATGCAACGTGATGCAATTTAAGAAGTGCACCATAGCTGGAGTTGCTTATGGGTGAGTGTTTCCCCTTTAACTGGGAAATGAAAGACACGTTGAATTAGTGCTAATGGTTTGGCACATTTGGGGAATTCTTACTATAGGAGTTGTTGTTTTTTTTTTTTAAATCTAAAAAGCAGCTGCTTTAAATTCAGCATATATGTACATACAACTATGGTTTCTTATTTTTTATTTGGAATTACCTGTGAGGCAGGGTCTCTACCAAGTAATACCTCTGTTTAGTTTTACTGAAGGTCTCTGTCTGGCTCTGGTACATGGTGCAAATACACTCCCCACGACCTTGCCATGAAGTTAGAGCACAGCTTGCATATGGTGAGAACATGCAGTCTGTGCTTGGGCAGTTAACAAGTTAAAATATCATTTCTCTAATGGTTATCCCTTTGATTTGCTTTTTTATCATCTTTCCTCTTTGAAGTCTAAATTTTGATGGCAGGAAGTAGGTAAGGACAGGAAATTTACATCTGAGGGGATAATCAATACTATCAAAAAACTTATCAGGCTCTTAATGTCCTTTAGAATGTGCTTATTGGACACTACTAATTTCTAACTTCCAGGTATGCTTGCCTAAATTGTTCAAATGATAATATGAGAAAATTATTTCTACTTTTCTTTAAAAAGATATGATCAAAAGGTGAAACATTCTTATATTTGATTGACAATGGCGTATTATCAAATTTTCCAACTATCTTTCTCTACAAGTAAGATTGATACATACCCATCTCCCAGCCATACCCTCAACGGCCCTCGTGTAGGGGGGGTTCCTGATTTGTACCTACTTTTCCCACTCCTACTCTGTCTCCAAGCAGTAAACAAGTATAAAAAGAGTATATTGTATTTTTGAAATGCTTTACTTAACAATATAAATTTTAAAAATTATAAATTTAAACATTATAAATTTAAAGAATACCCATTTGGTAGAAAAAATTCTAAAAGCATGGACTCCTATACACAGGACCCAGAAAGAGAAATCAGTGGAGGCAAATATCCATGTTCTTAGGGATAGCAGAGAGTATGGCTAAAAATGAATTCACATTTTGTATTTAAAAAAAACTAAAAAGACATTTTATTGAATGGCTTTTTCACACTGTAAGGACAGGATGTTAATTTAAAAGGCATTCTCACTGTTTCCAGGACTGGATGTCATTTTGCCACTTAAGCCTATCTGAAGATTTCTTTAAACAAAACAGGCTCTCCTCACTCCCTCTCACCCATCTTCTCCCCCAACAATTGCTACAGGTCAGCTGCAAGAGCAGAAATGGTGCCATTGGGCTTTGATGTATTGTGTTTCAAAAGATTTATTTATTTATGCATACAAGCTGGGGTACAGGCCAGAGGCTTGGGGTGGCGAGAGGGTTCACCAGAGACAGAGCAGGGAGCAGAACAGACAGATAGATGGAAATACACTGCTGAGGGGAGCAGCGGGCAAGGCAGGAGAGGTCTGCCGCGCCATGTGGGAATCTCCCCAGCCGGCCATTGAACTCGTGTCACTGCTGCCGACAGCTCCACAGCGCAGTGCTTAACCGCTATGCCACCAGGGAGGCCCATATTCTATCCACAATTATCCCAGACAAGAGAAGGAATGTCTGGTTGTGATTTTAGCATTTGTGGTATTATACTTGCTGACAGATTTCCAGTAATTTTTTGTTTTTTTATACAAATTGTGCATTCATTCATAAGTGTTCTTTCTATAGTGATATTTTTTTGATAACTGACATTCTTTTGTGCTTGTCCAGTTTCCAACTGGATAGCAAGTTCTTCAAACTAGTCATTATTGATTGTGAGCTTATCAGAACAGCAAGCTAAAATGATACCGATTTCAGGTTTTTTCTTATTAATGGAGCAAGTCTTAAACATGACAGGCAGTAGTCCCAACGAGCAGCGTTCTTCCTGGATCTATGGGTGACATGGTCGTTAACAACTGAATTATGATGATAGGGCAGGTCCTAGACTGGTAAATATTAAAGTAGTCTTTGGAGTTAAGTATTATTTTGGAGTAAGTGTCCAGTAAAACAAATTTCCTCTTGGGAAAATAACATTTCTTATATTAAGATGTAGTCATAATATATGAGTTCTAGCTGTAACCTTGTCACTAATTCACCATGTAACCCTATATACTTTCTTTCAAATACTCTAAATTTTTTAAATGTGGGTGATGAAACCAGATGATCTCCAAGGTTTTTACTCAAATATAAAATTCTGACACATATAGAAATAAAACCAGGCTTTCCTTTATTTACAAATTTTAACTGTTTCAACAGAAATACGTTTCTTCTTTGGATGATATGTACTCATGAATACCAGATGTTTTGTTGAGTGAAGCTAGTTATTAAACGGCTTCCAATCATTATGTATAGATGGTACATGGGCTTTTAGGATTCTTAGCCCTGATTGAGTCTTTATCAATGTGTTTTCCCTCTCCAAATCCTGGAGGACGGTTGGATTACCAGCATTGCAGCAGGCTTGTATACCAAGGCTGTGGAGAAGCAGTGAAGCTTCCAACTGCTCAGATATTGCAGTAGGAACAGAGCATTGATACTTAATTTCATTCAACTCCGCAGAAAAAAGGAATTGCTGAACCACCTTTCTATGGGAATTCAGTTTGGACACTCGAGTTATAAGAATTCTGACAGGAAAATAACATGGTTTTACTATCCCATTTGCCCCACAACAGTGTTTAAGACTTGTTTTATATCAGGGAACTTTTATGTACTTATACTTCCAGCAGAAGAAAGCATGTTTTTATCCTCCCAGGAAATGTCAAAATAAAGGAGACTAACACAAATTTTCATATATTGGTAAATGTTTTGGCAACAATAATTTCACATCCAATTAAGCATTTCTAAGAAATAAGATAAAACCTAGTTTTGCACTACATAAGTCAAAGGTGAGTTCTGTTGACTTCTATCAGTTTGAAGGACAAGAGCTGGAGTCTACTGAGAATATAATGCTGGCCCAACTATGTATCCTAGAGGCTTCTAGGACAGTGGTACTTAACCACTACATCAGCATTTAAAACAGTGCTTCAAAACGTAGCCTTACTGAGTCTTCCCTCATTTCGTATAACCTGTGCCTCAAATTGGATTCATAATTTGTTTTCAAAAAAAATTGGTGTACCGAGATTTGTACACTTAATTACGCTGATTATTTTATAGAGATCAACTTCGTAAGCGATGCCACTGTGCTTAAACTTATTAGACTGTTCCATTAGATTTTTTAGTTAAATGTAAATGAATAGTGATGTAATTTACAAATTTAACTTATTACAAACTAAATATTCTACAGCTAAATATTTGTTAAAGTGCTGATTCAGCAAACTGCTTCCTATTAGGAATAAGTCAGTTTTATCACATTTTCTTGAATACCAGAAATAGGTAATGAGTTGTTCCCTTACCTAGGTGGCTAGGATTCTCAATATAGTACTAACTGTGGAATACAATCAAAATATCATCTTTGTCAATAATTTCAACCTTACTATTAGAATGAGCTGATAAGCTGTGTGAGGCTTACCATGCTATAATCTCTAAGTTTAAAAAAGTTGCATTAAGCAAACTGAACAGAGCTCTTTGTGTGGGCAAGATATTTGATTAGTATTAAACATTTCATTGATATTTTCCCTTTAAGTAAAAAATGAAAGTCCATAAAAGCTTATGTATAAAAAGTTTATGTATAAATACAGTATATGGGTAGATACTTTACTTGACAGTGTTTTGTTTAGCAGTATATTTGCTGAAATTATCAGCTACTTCTTGAAGACTGAGAAGATATGCACCATGATAAACCTCTTATCATAATATTTTACCCTAAGATCTAGATAATAACCAATAAATTTATGTTACTCCTTGCTGTGACTAGTGGCTAACGCCACTCATGTGTTTATTCACATATCTCAACAAATTTTCATCTCTATGTACATGACACTGTATTAGATAGCATGCATACAGAGATCATCAAAACTTCACATGATTCCCACCCTCCTAAAGTTTATAGTCTAAATGAGGGTTAGTCGGGGTTTAATAATTCAGCAAATACAAGATTTAACAGAGTACAAAGATCTATGTGATTCTGCAGTGGGATTTGATCTAACCAGGGAGGACAGGTACTGCTCCCTGAGAAAGGGATTTGGGCTGAGATCTAAGAATGAATTTCAGTGAAGTACTTACCAAGCAGATCAAACAACATTGATCTGCCAAGAAATATGAATAATTAGACAATTGATACACACCAGAGTTGCTGGAGCAGCAGTCTCAGGATCAGTAGCAGGTGGAAGGGGTGGCCTACTACTCACCACACTAACGAGTGCTCAGAATCTGCCAGAGCTGCAGCAGACCTGGGGGAGAGGAACCTGAGCCTTGCGCTCTGACTGCTTTTAAGCTGCCTGACCTGAGAAGCACAGGGCCCTTACCTAATGAGGGACCACTGGAGCACTTGGCAGGACCTTGACACAGTGCTTTGGTAGATGAGAGAATAATGTGCAAAAGAAACTGACTATTGTGGTTGGAGCAAAGAGAGTGGAAACTGCACTGGGGTCATTTGAGTGCTTTGGTATTGAAAGAGGTGCCCATATCATGGCTACTTTGCTGGAAGTGTAGATAGAGTGGGGTAGAAACTTAGGGAGATAAAGGATTCCATGAGTTTTCAGTGAATTTTATCAAAATTCAAAAATAATACTTTTTAAACTCTTACCTACTTTTAGAAGAAAAAATATTGAGTGCTTATATATAATGAAAAAATGAGAAATAAGAAAATTAGTTCTAGTTACTAAAAGAGTAGATCTTAAATGTTCTCAACACAAAACAATGGTAATTACGTGAAGGGACGGAATTGTTAGCTAAGGCTACAGTAATCATTTTGCAATATCTAAATGTATCAGAGCAACACATTGTAAACCTTAAACACAAAATTATCTGTTTGTAAAGCTGAAAAAAAAATGTTGAAGATCTTGTCATAACATGAGCCACCCTGACTGAATACATGACTATTTGTTGACATGAAAGCTGTGTGTCAATCAGATTTTCCTGGTACTTAAATGAACTAATGGATGAAATTAAGAGTACTGATGAACATACTTTTCTGTTTTAGATAACATATGGTTTAATAAGTAAATTATGGCTTATGTGAAATTTTTTGAATATGAGTTAATCTTTTAAAATATGGTTCCATTTACTTATAGAAATATAATTAACTTTTACTTTAATATACCTCTTTAAAGAACCATCACCTCATGGTAGTCAAACTTACCTCTAAAGTGTGCCCAGCCAATTTTGTCAGTATTATGGTTTGTTCAAGTTATTAGTGTGTTGGTTTCATTAAAATACTTTATTCTGGTTCTGCAACGTGAGATTAATTTTCTCTTGGCTTTAAGCATGTGATTAAACTGCTAAGTTCAAGTATGTCCTACTGAGTATTGAATTTTGTATGTTTCATGATAAAGAGGCAAGTTGATTGCCCCATTAAAGAATAATCTTGTAAAACCGCTTGATTATCATAACCCATCACGTTCTACTTACTATACTAACTGCCATTCTTTCAGAACTAACTAAAAGTTCATCATCTTAACTTTTTCAAGATCCATCTTTCAGTGCTTCCTTACTTATTCTTTTATGTTCTCAGCCTTTCTGTGATTACTTTTTTCTCTCTTTCTATCCCTCCTCTCGCTTTCTGAAGCCATGTCCCTGAACCCGAGGATTATGGCTGCTCTCCTGATGAATGGTAAGCTACATGCACCTGTCTGTCTCATTGATTCCTTTGAAAGGTTTGCATTTTATTTTTGTTTTGTTAGACACTCCTCACTGCTTTTGAGCCACTACATGAGCCTTCCTGCTCATGTAGGTAGCAATGGTGTAAAATAGGTATTTCTTGAAAATCCATTTAACTCTTGATTTCCTATTAAATAAACTCTAGTCATTTTGTAAACATTCAGTTAGAAGTGCAGGCTTTATCTGCAATAAAGTTTGCAGCAATCAACTTGGAGTCCCAGGGCCTAGACTATCAGAATTTCAGTTTCTGCTCCAGACAGTTCCTTGTGTTTTTAGCTCAGCACTGCCACCTTCTGCTGTTTCCAGTCTACACAACTAAATGCACCCAAGCCGTGGGAATTTCTTTTCATTAATTCACTAAATCTGTTTTGGGGGTTAAAAAAAGAACACTTTGAAATGAAATGTATAGGACAAGTAATTATGCTACTGAGGACTGGATTTAACTGAAGCGTAATTAATTTTATAACTATTAAAGATGGCATTTTATAGGTTTAATTTCAGTGCTTTGGGGGATATTGTTTTACCATGAAACCCCCTCTTCAGAGATTTACATTTCATTTAGAACAGTATACATTGTTTTAATATTTCCATGATTCATTGTGATTTGGTGGCAAATAAATTTCGGAAAACAGATTCCTTTAATGCTGGTAACTATAAAAATATTGTGGTTTTCTAAGTGGTTAGGTTTTTATATTCAGTTTGCTCATGTGTTTCATGAACAAGCCATAAGCATGGAAACCAGTAATATCACTTAACAGTTTTCAAGTTGGAACTTATTTCAATAAAGTGGCAATTTGGTAACAATTTGCCATAAATCTCATCATAGCTTCAATTTAATAGCAAGGGCAGATTTGGTTCATATGACAACTGATGAGCATCACATTTAAGCCAATAGCCTAGAATTCATAAATCTCCATGAACACATCACTGAATATTTAATATTTTTAAAATTTGCCAAAAATCTTAACTGTTGGCAGATAATTCAGATTTGATGGTGTTGTTATTTCCTCTCATGTAGTCCTTTGACAATGTAATTAAAGTTTTTACTATCCTTTTATTTGCTGCTTTTCTATAACGTTACTATAATTCTATTAACTTTAAAATCTTGATTAGTGTAGACCTAATAGACGTTCTATGAGATAATTTATTCATATGAGAAGGAAATTACCTTCATCATATCTAGTTTTAAGAGGAGATGGAAATGTTAAGAATCATTTTTTTGTTTATTCAGGTCATATGAAATATCTTGCTTTTAATATAGAGGATGCTTCATGAGTTTTATCTTGTTGAACAGAGAAATGTTATTTTATCTAGTTTAACAAGTTCTTTTTATAAAACACCTTTTTGGAAGAGTTTCTTATTCGATATTATAAACTGGGTAATAAAACAGAATGCCAGTTCTTTCATAAATTGTACAGCTCCTCTTCAGTTACATAAAAACTTATATATTAATGATGATTTTTTTAAGTTAACTCTACAGAGGAGAGTTTGCCACCTTTGTATTGGAGTGAACTTTATTTTAGACATTTGCTTGGATACCCCATTTATAATAGTTACCTTTAGGCCTGCAAAGATGAAAGAACAGATCTTTCTTGAGCTTCTTTTGTATCCTGGATCCTGTTGGGATAGTTGAGGATGCAGAATTTGGGTTCTGACCACCGAAGGTCACATCCTGATCCTACTCCAGTTTCCTAATCTTGCCAATCTCTCTGCCCATGTATCCTCATCTGGCAAAATGTGGACATCGTAGCAAGTCTGTGAAGATTAAATGAGTTTTTTTTTTATGTGCATAAAATAGTGTCTGGATATAGTGGGTTCACAGAGAGTTAGCTCTGGTGTCACTCACCTATTCACGTATGAGAAGCTGTGATTGACATGACCATTTTAAAGGTGGTGAAATTTAGGCAAAGGAGCTATTTAGTCACTTGCCCCAAACTGTACAGCCAGTAAACGTGGGAACCAGTTAAACCCTCACACAGGTCACTATAGTAACTGCTGGTTACATTACATCCTTTAAGAACTTTAAATAATATATACTTTTCTAGCACACAGCAGTTTCAAAGTCATTTTGCTTTGTTTGTTTCTTTTTTTGTTAAGGTAGCAAGAGCAGGTAAAATTCAATTCATGAGCAAGGGGGCAGGGGAGTTGGGGAGGCACAGCTTGGCACAGTCACAAATCTGTCATCAGCCCAAACTCATACTGTCTTCACTTTAAAGATAATTGGATGATGTTTCAACTCTAGTGTGTTAAATTTATTAATATATATACAGCTTATAAAGAGAAAATCATTTCCCAAACAACCACTTACTTCATAATATGATTTCCTTGTTACAGCCAAGTATGCTCAGCTAGCATATAACCTTATAGCTTATGTTGTGTTCTATTAAAAATCTATCGTTCTCTAGACAATAGTAATATTTGGGGGATTGGAGGAAAAAAATTGCTATTTTTGGCATCTGTGTAGCCCTCAGATATGGTTACCAAACTTTCCAAAACTGTGTATTTCCATAAACATTTTTTCTTTTTCTAACATTTATTGTGAAAAATTTCAAATATAAAAAAAGTAGACAGATATACCTATCTACTTACTTTAATAATGTGTGCTCAAGGCTAATTTCAATTCATCTATACCGTTCTCCCTCTATTAAATTGAAACAAACTCCAGCTAACATTATTTCACTTTTTCTTAGCTGTTCATTATAGTTCCATATTATTCTTTCTAATCATTGTTTTTTGAGTTTTTTGTTTGTTTTTGTTTTTAAGTAGATGTCATTGAGAGTGATTCTACAGGACAATTACCTTAAAGTACTGTATGCTTAGTCTATGGTTTTTGTTGTCACCGTTTTGGTGCATATTACAATTTTCTGGTCTGTCTTATTTTCTCCTATCATTCTGATCTATAATTGTGTGCAGGATAAGTGGAGCTTATTTATTCTGCTGCAACAGCTAGACTCACTAAAACATCCTTGCAGGTGTGACTGTCTAATAATGAGATCTAACACATCCAAATAAGTGTTAGTCTTCAAAGTAGTCACTTTGAAGGTAATTTGACAGGTAATTTACTATTCCAATGATGCGGCTGTTTCACAGATTGTGTTTGGGACTCCTTTTTTGCCATTGCCTTCAAAAGTACTCTTGAACTACACAGAAAAGTCAGTCTCATTACTTTGGTCAAAACCAGTGTCTAACAAAAAAATATGATTGAATTCAATCCTGTGTTCATATTCTTGGCCTTGACTGGACCTGACTTACTTAATAATTTCTTAAATTTAAATCTCCCTTTAAGGAATTCTGGTTTGGAACCAGTAGCATCATTCAAAAGGTGGAAGTACAGATCCTTTCAATAAAACAGTGCTTTACTTTCAAAATGCCTTTGTCATCATATGTGCATGTATGTGGGATGTGTATGTGTGTGTACTTAGTGTTTGTGCAGGGTGTATAAAAATTTCAGATGACTGATAGAAATTTGTTCTTGTTTTTGATCTTTAAATTTGTTTTACTTTTAAAGTCCAAAATGCAATAAATATGGTACAAATTCAAGTGTCTTTTCCTCCCCTCTTTCCTGTGCTAGTCCCTAGAACACGCCACCACCCTTGCTGAAGGCAGCAGTGGCCAGTTTCACATGTGTTCTTCCAGATCTAGTCTGTGCTTATACCTGCATGCATTTTTTCTCATATTTTTACAAAATCCAAACACTTTCTACCAGCTTTTCATTTCTCAGTGCATTCTTGAGATTTGTCCAAATCCCATGAAGAACATTCCATTTTTTGGTATGGTATGTTTATTGAATGTACCAAAAATTTTTATTTTTCAAAAATTATTAAAGTAATGTCCCTGATAGAATTTTGGGTTATTTCTAATCTTTGTGCTATTAAAAGTGTGCCACGGTGAACAAATTTTTATAGAGAACATTTTGTACCAGTAAATAGCTAGGATAAATTCCTGGCACTGGAATTACTGGATCGAAGAATACATGCATTTTAAATTTTGATAGAAACTTCCCAACTGCCTTTGTTAGAATTTCTGCAAATTTTCATTCTCACCAATGATATATGATTTAATTTTTTTCATAATCACAACAGCAGAATGTTACCAAACTTTATTTTTGCCAAATTGATAAATTTAAATTTTATTTCTTATTATGGGGGAAGATTGAGCTTACATTTAAAGCCACTTATATTTACACCTCTATAAACTGTGTATGCATCCTTTGATCATTATTCTGTTGCAGTGTTGTTCTTTGTCTTACTGAAATCTATGAGTTCTTTTTATTTTATGGAAATTAACCTTCATTATATGAGTTGGCACTTGGCTTTGCTTACAATAGTTTTTGCTGTGCAGAAATGTTTTGGCTTCATGCATCAGTTTTATCTGTTTTCTGAATTATTATATTTATGCATTTCTAATTTTAGCGTTTTTTTTTATTTTACCACATCTTTGATATTTTAATGTTAAATTATTCCAAGCTGCTGGAGATGTGTAGATCCAATTTTTTTTCATGATGGCTCTTATGGACATGAATCTTAAATTTAAAGAAATACTATAATCCATACTGTCATGTGAAAATTAACTAAGTAAGCCATATACGTTGTGCCATCGGAAATAATTATTAATAATATATCATAGTTTTTAAATCAACCTGCAAGAAGTTGCAAATTCTGTGACACTGTTGCTAGCTCGCTCATCGTTCCCTTTCCTGAATGCTGTGCTTTCAGCCTTATAGCTTCTTACACGATACATAAATTCTTTGTCTCCTTGTGAGCACTGTGTCACTTGGAAATGTCTGTGGAAGAATTTAACAAAATTGTTGATTTGGCTTGCATTTTTATTTTTGGACAGT
Source organism: Scalopus aquaticus (assembly GCA_004024925.1). NCBI lineage: Eukaryota > Metazoa > Chordata > Mammalia > Eulipotyphla > Talpidae > Scalopus > Scalopus aquaticus. The sequence continues at coordinate 50,432 of PVIJ01004335.1, read as the reverse complement.
TTGTAAATTATTACAGTTTCATTAGTCGACAATTTAAACTATTGTTTTTACTTTTAATGCACTTGTTTCTTATTTTTTAATGATGTGAGCTTGCTAATTTCATCTGTTTATATTTATTGATAGTTAATGTTTTGTTAGTTTTCTGGGAGGGTGGTAAGAGTTCCATGCCTGAGTCATCCAATCCAGGCTCTCTAATTAATAAATGAGTTATGTATGGATTTTTTTTCTCATCTTGAAAGAAAGTGACTTTCTAGGAGGACTATTATCCATGATAGAAGACTTCCCTGAGAAATGGAGAGTAGGATATGTTCAAGTAAACGTTTCAATTGCATATCTAGAGTTATTTGATTGTAAATACTTTGATATATTAATTAAGGTAACTGATTTATAAAATGAATTACTGATGAGAATAATAAGACATACCTTCAGATTTATGATAGCTTTAAGCCTGAAATTCTTTAGAAACAAAATAGACCTCTACATGTAAGAGGTTATTGTGGATATTCCTTGACATTTCATTTTTTTTAACAAGCAAGTAGAAAAGTGTAACTAATGGAAAATATACATGTATACATAATACATATTAATAGTAGAGATATTTTATAGAGCCCCGAATAATAAACTATTTTTAAGAAATGATATTTGACAAAAATATATATATATACTCATCCCTTCTGTTTACCTATTGATAAATCACTTAAAAGTTCTTGATTTTTCCCTCTGTATTTAAAACTGGAGAGGATAAGAGGTGGTAGGAATAATGAGAATAAGAATAATGTGTTTATTCTCCCTCCTGAGGCTACTTTGAGAATTCTAAATTCTATAATACATCTAAAGATGTATTGTATTTTTGAGAATTAATAGACCAAACTACTACAAGTAAATAAAGATCTACTTTATTATAAACATTATAACTTCCTGTTTTGGTTTGCTGAAAAAATACATTTTTCTTCTTTCAAGCTGCTGGCTTTAAAATAGGAAACTATTTTTGTTAGGCACATTGGCATTGATGATATTCTTTGTACCTGTAAAAATGGTGATTAAAATTTTGATTATAGTTATTTAGTCTTGGATACATTATTTTCCTCAGTGAATTAATTTTAAAATTTTCTGTGCACAAAAGTTTAGATATTTATTTCTTCATTGAATATTACAAATTATACCCTTGGCATTTGACACTTGCATGTTCATGTTCCTGTTCTTCCTTTGGTTATCAACATTTTGATATTTAATTGCATGCCATGAGGTTAATAGCTATATTACAGAGGTAATTCTGAATCCTTTTGATCCGTCTGAAATGCATAATGTGTTTGGTAATCTGAAAGTAACCACAACATAAAAAATTCCATAAACTTTTATGGCTTGTTTTCCTTTCTATATACAGAACAAATGTGATTTGTACTTAAATACATCAAATATATGTTAGCAGTATTGATAAAATATATAACGTTTATCATTCATATTTTTATATTCTTTATGATCATTATATAGTATTAGTCATAGCCTGAAGTAAAAGAATCACTTTTTTTTGTAATGACTTTATTCTAAATACTCAAAAACTTTGATAAAGTTAGAGAAGTAGGAGAAATTTAACTCTGAGTCTTTTGACACTTTTGCTATATTTTTAAATTAATTTCTTAGTTTCATGTGACTAAAGATAATGAAAATGAATTATAAAATGGGATTTTTCCTTACACTGCAAAAATATGTCATTTTAGAATGTTTTAAAATGTTTTGTGATTCAACCATGGAATCTGTTCTGTCTTATTTACAAGTACAAATTATGTTTAATCTATTAACAGTTTGCAGGTATAATAATTTATTTAAAAAGAAAGTTACAAATAGATCAGTGGTTTATAGTCTGCTCTATTTTTTACCCCTTTAGGCAGAGCTCACAACCTGGAGATGAAAAAACATTTAGTGATTCATCATTGCTGGAAAATCTCCAAAATAATCATGTAAGTGATTATCCATTATCATAAAACCGTTATCTTTTCATTAATGAATAAAATTATTGTTTCTCTAAATCACCTTCCGTCTTTATATATTCCTTTTATTAGTTTTGCAATCATTTTTAACAATTATCAAGATCTAGTATTGCTAATTCTTTTTACTTGACCAACATGAATTCAAGGTAATTAGAAATTTAGTTTTAATATTATCATTAGTCAACATTCTGGCTTTTCAAAATATTTTATATTAAATAACTATAAAACTCTACTGGTAAGAAACAACTCACAATTTCAAAATACCTGTAGGAATGAGTTCAGTGTGTAGGCCACTGCCAAATCTACAGCCAGAACTCCAGACATCTGTCCCCAAGTTGCACATTCCACTTAAGAAACTACTGACACTCATTAATATTCTATCAGGTGGAGTAAGATTTTGTTGAGTTTAAACTACAGAACTTTTTTTCACAATCACTTCAAGTTTAATATGCCAAAACTTGAACTCAAATTCATTACCACAAAACATACTTCCTCTCTAGTATGGATGGTCTTGCCGCCTGTGCCCCTGGATAGAACCCTCACAGCGTATTCATAGAGATTTTGCGAGACTTCTTAGGATAGCTTTCCTAAACCTAAACCACCTTTTCCCATTTAAGTTCCCAAGATGCAGTAAATCTCACCTGACTTTTCATTTCCCAGGAACTTAACACTTTTTGCTCCGCTCACGTATTCACGTATTCACGTGTTCATCTAGTCTCCGGTTTTTCACACCATGATGGATTTATTTAGAACTATTAGGAGCTATTTCTTTGATCGTACTCAGTCTAGAAGCTTTAATCTCTCTGCATTTAAAATTTTATTAAAATATATCCAGTAGTTCAGGAGCTGTGTGTGTTTTATTGAATGCTTATACCATTCATGCGGTGGCACAGAAAATAGCCGGCACAAGAAGTGTTAAGAGTTGTTTTTGATACCTCTTTTTCCTCCATCTCTAGATCCATAATAAGCCACCACATCCTTGTCAATATTGACTTCAAGAATATATCCTGAATTTCTTGTTCTTTCTCACACTCTGTACCCAGTCCAGACTATCAGCATCCCCAAGGAAATACCATACTAACATCCTAACCAGATTTCTTATTATCGTTTTTACTCTCCTCCAGTTCTTGGTGCACATGGCCTCAGGAATGATACAGATAGAAATCAAGTCCCTTCACTTGTCTGTTTAAAGCCATTCTCTGGCTTCCCTCTTAACTTACAAAGGTCCATTATCTGACCCCTGCATCTGTCACCAACTTCACTTGGAGCCACTCTGCTTTTCTTTCAAGTTTCTTTCAACTCCTTTTACTTTTTTTTTTTTTTTTTGGAAACAACCTAAGTTT
>PVIJ01004335.1:0-47001 GCA_004024925.1 Scalopus aquaticus | reverse complement strand
TCCTATAGTCCTGTTATAAGTGAGACCATTTGATATTTTTTTTTCCTTTTGGCTTATTTCGCTAAGCATGATCCCTTCTAGTTCCATCCATGTTGCTGCGAATTGCATGTGTTTATCTTTTTTGAATGCCGAATAGTATTCCATTGTGTATATACCACATCTTCTTTATACAGTCATCTATTTTTGGGCATCTGGGTTGTTTCCATACCTTCGCTATTGTAAATAGTGCTCCAATAAACATATGGGTGCATGTATCCTTTTGAATTAGTGTTTTTGTGTCCTTTGGGTATATTCCCAAAAGTGGTATTGCTGGGTCGTACGGTAGCTCCATGTTTATTAATTAGAGGAAACGCCGTATGGCTTTCCGTAGTGGTTGGACCAGTTCGCATTCCCACCAGCAGTGTAGAAGAGTTCCTTTTTCTCCACATCCTCACCAGCATTTGTTGTTGCCTGTTTTTTTAATGTGCACCATTCTCACTGGCGTGAGGTGGTATCTCATTGTGGTTTTGATTTGCATTTCCCTGATTATAAGTGATATTGAACATTTTTTCATATAGCTGTTTGCCATTTGCTTTTCTTCTTTGGAGAAGTGTCTTTTTAGCTCTTCTGCCCATTTTTTGACTGAATTGTTGACTTTGTTGAGTTGTGTGAGCTCCATGTAGATTTTAGTTATCAGTCCTTTATCGGTTGTATTGTGCGCAAAGATTTTCTCCCAATTAGTAGGGTGTCTGTTTGTTTTGATTATTGTCTCCTTTGCTGTACAGAAGCTTTTTAGTTTGATGTAGTCCCATCTGTTTATCTTTTCCTTGACTTCCTTCACTTTTTGGGATGTGTCTTTAAAGATTTTGCTGAGATGTATGTCATGTAGAGTTTTGCCTATATTTTCTTCTATGAATTTTATGGTTTCAGGTCTTACATCGAGGTATTTTATCCATTTTGAGTTGGTTTTTGTGCATGGTGTGAGGTAGTAGTCTAGCTTCATTTTTTTGCTTTTAGCAGTCCAGTTTTCCCAGCACCATTTATTGAACAAGCTAACCTTGTTCCATTGTATATTCTTTGCTCCTTTGTCAAAGATTAGTTGTCCATAGGTATGTGGATTTATTTCTGGGTTTTCTATTCAATTCCATTGGTCTGTGTGTCTGTTTTGGTTCCAGTACCATGCTGTTTTAATTATTATGGCTTTGTAGTGTAGTTTGAAATCTGGGAGTGTAATCCCTCCATTTTCTTTCTTTTTAGTCAGGAGGGCTTTGACTATTTGAGGTTTTTTGTGGTTCCATATGAATTTCATCAATATTTGTTCTGTTTCTTTGAAGAATGTCATTGAGATTTTTATTGGAATAGCATTGAATCTGTAAATTGCTTTTGGTAGCGTGGCCAGTTTGATAATGTTAATTCTTCCAATCCATGAACATGGAATGTCTTTCCATTTTTTGTGTGTCCTCCTCTATTTCTCTTAATAGGGTCTTATAGTTTTCTTTGTATAAGTCCTTTACCTCTTTTGTTAGGTTTATTCCCAGGTATTTGAGTTTTTTAGTTGTTGTTTCAATTTTGAAGGGGGTGATTCTCTTGATTTCTTCTTCTGACTGAGTATTTGTATGTAGGAAGGCTACTGATTTTTGTGCGTTGATTTTGTATCCTGCTACTTTACTGAACTGGTCCATAATTTTGAGTAGTTTTTCTATGGAGTTTTTAGGATTCTCTATGTATGTTATCATATTGTCTGCGAAAAGTGATAATTTAATTTCTTCTTTTCCTATTTGGATTCCTTGTATGTCTTTCTCTTGTCTTATTGCTCTGGCTAGGACTTCCAGTATTATATTGAAGAGCAGTGGTGAAAGTGGACATCCTTGCCTTGTTCCTGATCTTAGGGGAAAGGCTTTCAGCTCCTCACCATTGAGGGTAATATGGCGGTGGGTTTATTGTATATGGCTTTTACTATGTTGAGGTATGTTCCTTCTATCCCAAGGATTTCAAGGGCCTTTATCATGAATGGATGTTGCACTTTGTCTAATGCTTTCTCAGCATCTATTGATATAATCATATGATTTTTATTTTTCTTTTTGTTGATGTGTTGGATTACATTGATTGATTTTCGGATGTTGAACCATCCTGTGTCCCTGGAATAAATCCCACTTGGTCGTGGTATATTATCTTTTGGATGCATTGCTGGATCCTTTTGGCTAGTATTTTGTTGAATATTTTTGCATCAGTGTTCATTAGCAAGATTGGTCTGTAGTTTTCCTTTTCTGTGTTGTCTTTGTTTGGTTTTGGTATTAGTATAATATTGGCTTCATAGAATGTGTTTGGTAGTATTCCTTCCTTCTCAATTTTTTGAAAGAGTTTGTGTAAGATAAGGTAGTTCATTTTTGAATGTTTGGTAGAATTCATTTATGGAACCATCTGGTGCTGGGCTTTTGTTTTGGGGGAGGGTTTTGATTACTGTTTCAATTTCACTGCTTGTGATTGGCCTGTTTAGATGTTCTAGATCTTCTTTATCTAGTTTTGGGTGGTTGTATAGTTTTAGGAATTTGTCCATTTCCTCTAAGTTATTGAACTTGTTTCCGTATAGCTGTTCATAGTAATTTCTGACTATTCTTTTGATTTCTGCTGTGTCTGTTGTAATTTCTCCTCTTTATTTATGATTCTATTTATTTGTGTTTTCTCCCATTTTTTTCTTCGTAAGCCTGGCTAGAGGTTTGTCTGTTTTGTTTATTTTTTTTAAAGAACCAGCTTTTGGTTTCATTGGTCTTCTGGATTGTTTTTTTGATTTCCATTTCATTTATTTCTGCTTTGGTTTTATGATTTCCTTTGTTATGTTGGCTTTTGGGTTTTTTTGTTGTTCATTTTCTAGTTCTTTGAGATGGGAAATTAGATTGTTTCTTTGGGTTGTTTCTTGTTTCTTGATGTGAGCCTGTATTGCTATATATTTCCCTCTTATTACTGCTTTTGCTGCATCCGAGACATTCTGGAATGTTGTGTCTTCTTTGTCATTCATTTCTAGGTATTTTTTAATTTCTTCTTTGATCTCCTCATTAGTCCAGTGGTCTTCCAGCAGTGTGGGATTCAATCTCCATGGAGTAAGAGGATTCCTTTTTTTCTTTTCATGGTTTATTTCCAATTTGATTGATTTATGATCTGAGAAGATAGTAGATATAATTTTGATCTTAGTGTATCTGTTGAGGTTTGTTTTGTGACCTAGTATGTGATCAGTCTTGGAGTATGATCCGTGTGCACTTGAGAAAAATGTGTATTCAGATTATTGGGGATGTAGTGCTCTATAGATATCTGTTAGGCCCATGTGGTCTAGGCCCTTATTTAGAACTTTAGTGTCCTTGTTTATTTTTTGTCTTGTTGATCTCTCCATTGGTGAGAGTGGGGTGTTGAGATCTCCTAGTTTTATATGTATTTTTTCTGACATCTGTTTTCAGGGATGATAATAATTGTCTTATATATTTTGGTGCTCCTTCATTTGGGGAATATATGTTGATGAGGGTTATATCATCCTGCTGAATCGTCCCCTTTATCATGATGTAGTGTCCATCTTTGTCTCTTTTTACCTTTTTTAGTTTGAAGTCTAGTTTTTCTGATATAAGTATAGCTGTTCCTGCCTTCTTTTTTGGTCCGTTTGCTTGTAGGATCGTTTTCCAGCCTTTTACTTTCAATCTGTGTGTATCTTTTGTAGTTAAATGTGTTTCCTGTATACAGCAGAAGGTTGGGTTCTGGTTTTTGATCCATCTTGCTACTCTGTGCCTTTTTATTGATGAGTTTAGTCCATTTACATTTAGAGTTAATATTGATACCTTAGCATCTATATTTGCCACTCTGTTTATCTTTTTATGTTTTTATTTCTTGTTTTATTCTGATCTTTTTCATTTCGCTGTCAGTTTTGGCTTTAGGACTTCTCGTAGTATTTTTTCGAGTGGGGGTTTAGTCATGACGAATTTCTGAAGTGTCTGTTTGTCTGGGAAGGTCCTTATGCTTTCTTCATAGAGGAAGGAGATCTTTGCAGGGTAAAGTATTCTTGGTTGCCATTTATTGTCTTGGAGTTTGTTGAATATGTCCCTCCATTCTCTTCTTGCCCATATCGTTTCTTCGGAGAAGTCTGATGTCATCCTGATTGGTTTTCCTTTATACGTTATTTGTTTCCTCCCCCTTGTCAGCTTCAATATTTCTTCCCTATCCTGTACTCGTGTGAGTTTTACTATCATATGCCTAGGTGTAGTTCTAACATCATGATAATTTGAAGTTCTTTTTGCTTCTTGTATGTCTATTTTCATACTTGAAAGTTTTCTTCTGTCACCTCCTTAAATATTTTCTCTGCTCCTTGGACCCTCTCCTCTCCTTCTGAGATTCCTATAACTTATATTTCCTTTCTTTATGGTGTCAGAGAGTTCTCAAATTGATTTTCATTTTTTTCCCTTCATGCTTCTATTTCCTTTTCCTTTTTGATTCTGTTATTATCTGAATCTTTGAGATTGCTGACACATTCTTCCATATGATCGATTCTGCTTTCATTGCTTTTCCCAGTGTTCTTTAGTTCTTCTGTTAGACTCTTATTCTCCTTCTTTAGGCTCTCGATTTCACTCTCCAGATCATTAATTATTTTTTTCATTTCATTTTTTTCCTTAAGTATCATGATTTTAAATTCTCTATCTGAGAGGCAGAGCTCGTCCATGTCATTATTGTTGAGTTCTGATGCTTGGTTTTCTTTTTGTGGTGTGTCCTTCCCCTGAGGGCTTGCTTGGTTATTTGTATTTCTCTTTCTCCCTGTTTGTCTTCTGATTTGTTGTAATTGTTGGGAAATTGTGGCACTAGTACTGGTAGGCATCTCTTTGGGGTACTCCTTCCTGGATGTCGAGGGCTGATGGTCTGATCAATTCTGGCCCTGTTAGGCCAAACCACCACTGGGTAGTGATGCTGTGAGTATGTTGTCTGTAGACATCCTCTTCCTCCGTTTTAACTCCAAAGGTCCAGAAGGTGGTTGTGTGGTCCCCAGCTCCACCAGTGGTGTAGAGGCTGTGCTTTACCCGGGATCAGGATGGTTGGTGGTCTCAGTGCCAGCTCTACTCAGTTCAGAGAACCCTAGCACTGAGGGCTGTGGCCAGTCTGCACTAGCTCCCTGCGGGCTATCCTATCCAGTCGGGGCCCACTTTTTCAGTTTCAGTGGGCAACAGTAGTATTTTCCCCTATTGCACCCACGAGTGCTACTGCTCAGAGCCAGTACTGGCAGTGGTGATGGAGGTAGTGGTGCAGGCATGAGGCCTACTCCAGTGCATGCTGCGATCAGGTCCAAAAACCTGAGGCCACAGGCCGGGGTTTAACTTCCTATGTAAAGGCTATCTTCTTGGCATGGCACTCACGTTCTCTCAGTTGGATTGGGCGATGTACGTTGAACCTTTCCCTAAAGTGCTCGGGAGTCTGCTTCCCAGGGCAGGCCTGGGGCCCAGTCTGAGGTGGCAGCAGCAGAGTGGGGCGGTTTATCAATCCGGGTTCCCCTCAGTCCCTTGAAACCCCAGCACAGTCACCTGGGGGTGTAACTTGTTCTCAGCAGCTAATCTTCTGTCCAGGAATTTACCCAGTACAAATGGAGTGCTGACAGTTCCTTGTGTCCAAGAGTGTGCGGGAATTCCCCAGCAGGCCTGGGGGCTCAGCCGGCGATGGCAGCAGTGTGTGGAGGCAGTCGATCAGTCTGGGCTCCCCTCAGTCCTTGGGAACCCCTGGAGCATGCGCCCGGGGGTGTAACTTTCTCTGGGTGGCTTAACTGCCGTCTGGGAACTCACCCGGTATGAGATGGACCACGCAAATGAGGACGGTTCCTTCCCCTAGAGCGCCCAAGAGTTCGCTTCCCCGTGCAAGCCTGGGGGCTCAGCCGGCGATGGTGGCAGTGTGTGGAGGCGGCCGATCAATCCAGGCTCCCCTCGGTCTCTGGGGACCCCTGGAGCACGCGCCCGAGGGTGTAACTTTCTCCGGGTGGCTTGACTGCCGTCCGGGAACTCACCCGGTATGAGATGGGGCGCGCGAGTGGGGACTGTTCCTTCCCGTAGAGCGCCCAGAGTTTGCTTCCCCGTGCAAACAACTCCTTTTACTTTTCACTTGTTGCATATTTAGTACCTTTTCAGTCAGTCTTGTCTGACTCCTGCTTAGTGAAAATCTCTTCTCTTTGCTCATTTCTTCATGAGACTACAACATCATCAGCTTAAATATCACATTTTATTGAGAACAATTACATACTGATGTTTGCACATATTCTTTATAGCCCTTTTCACGCTACAAATTGGTGACACTTGTGTTTTTATCTATGTTCACCACTTGTCAAGCATCTAATAGTAGGGACTATTCTGTTGGTCTGTTGTTCCAGCCTCAACACAGATTTTTCAAATAATACTCTAATTTATCTTTCCAATTATCTTGCCTTTTTATTAAGAGCATAGAGGAAATTTTTCCTTTATTAATTTGGATTACATTTCTCAGAAGCTGACAGGAAGAAATTTTAAATATCTGGTGTCTTTTCTCCTACAAACTCTAAGCTCATTATAGATAGGATCCACTTTTATGTTGTCTTCAGGTCCTGAAGTCATTGTACCTAGGACTTGTTCAGCCAATTCTTTTTTACTTAGTAAAACATATGCCAGCAAAGTTGCCATTTATGCAGAAGGGAGGACAAGGCATTGCAGAAGAATCATCATCATCACCCCAACCTAGAGTGTTGGAACCTATTTTTTTTTATTAAGATTTATTTTTTTTTTATTTATACATACAAGCTGGGGTGCAGGCTAGAGGCATGGGGCGGTGAGAGGGTTCACCAGAGACAGAGCAGGTAGCAGAACAGGCAGATCAGAAATACACTGCTGAGGGGAGCAGCGGGCGAGGCAGGAGAGGTCTGCCGCGCCATGTGGGATTCTCCCTGGCCGGGCGTCGAACTCGCGTCACCGCTGCCGACAACTCCACAGCGCAGCGCTTAACCGCTGTGCCACGGGGGAGGCCCCGAGTGTTGGAACCTATTATCTATAATCTTATCCTAGATTCTATGCCTAAACTTTAAATCTGATCATGAATTAGAACCAGATAAATGAACCTGTTAGAATTTTTCTCCTGTCATCTAAGGAAAGGCTTGATCATTTACAATTCTTTCCTTGTTGTTTCTACTTGACAACACAAACTTTTCTTGTATAAATATTTACAAAATGAATGTAAGAGTGAATGATTTTAGTTAAAAATGTTTTCCTCCTCATAGATGTTGACTTCTTAGTTGAATATAACCCCAGGTTCCTATTGTTTAATGATACTCTTAATGGATGTAAATAAAGTAGTATTATTATATTACTAGTGTCAAGGCATTTAAATGAAAAGGGCTAAATTATGCATTTATTTCTTGCAGCCAACTGCGCCTATAATTTGTGAATTTCTTACAATGATGGCAGTTTGTCACACAGCAGTGCCAGAGAGAGAAGGTGATAAAATTATTTATCAAGCAGCATCTCCAGGTACAGATAAAACTTTTGTGAAGCATATTTTGGTAGAAAATTGTCCTAAAGTTTGAGTTTATAAAAAAATTAATAGGTAGATATTAAAATATGTAACTGCGATTTTTGGTATGTGGCATAAATTATATGGAAACTGGAATAACAACATCACACAAGTAAAATAGGTACTTTTTATATACATATAGTAAATTCTCCTTTATAAATAAGAATAAATATTTAGTCATAAACTATTTTTGCACATAAGCAAACAGGAAAATGAAAATGTTTGCCTAGTTAGGAAGCATTTTAGAGCCAATTTCACTTTCCTCTTTTGGAAATCATAATCAAGGAGCTTGTTTTATTTATTTTAGTGAAGAAAGTTTATACATTGGAATGGGTTCCAATGTGTAAAATATTAAAATGCACTAATACAGTTATCAATATTTAATACTTAGGTTTAATTTTAGATCTCTGTTCACTGTAATATAGGTCAATTTGATGACTGTAATACTTTATGAATGAAAGGACACATTTTGGAGAACTTTGTTTTACAAAGTTCTTTCTACAGCCTTAGAGAAGGTACCAAGTTCCTAAAAAAAAAAAAAAAAAAAAAAAAAAAAAAAGCACACACACAAGAATGTTATATCTCATTTTTCTCGGAGAGAATCTATTTTATTGTTTCCTTATCGCTCAGTCTAAGCTCAGTTTACTATCATGTTGTGGTGAAAGTAAATAACACAATAAAATAAAGTATCAATTCATTTATAGCCAATTAAATTGAATCCTCAGTAGTAGTAGTTATTCTACATTCAATATTTTGGGAGACAAAACATAAAATTTAAGAAGGCATTTTTGTGCCATTTACTTAGAGAAAGATTTTCTAGAGAATATGCAGAAACAAGGAGCACATTTAAATTTTCCGTCGTTGGTGGGTATGGCTAACAGTGGAACTTCATCTTCAAAAATATGACTCTGGTTTACACATATGTCAGATCTATATGATTATTCTACTCATTCCTTTGGCATTGCTAATAATTAGCATAATTTAGAAGAAATGGATTTCAATGACAGGGGCCAGAATAAAGAAAATGTTAATTCTATTTAAAAATTAAACAAAATTCAATCATAGTAATGTATTTCTCTTATACTGGGAAACTTTTTTCTCACTATATGTTTGTTTTATCTGTCTTCCTTAAACAGATGAGGGGGCCTTGGTCAGAGCAGCCAAGCAACTGAATTTTGTTTTCACTGGAAGAACACCTGACTCAGTTATTATAGATTCAGTAAGTTGTTATCCTTAAGTCTCTTTTCCATCAAAACAATGCATGTGCAGTTTCAAAGGTAAAGATGCATGATAAAATAGAGGTTCCCTATTCTATCTTCAGAAGTAACCATTTTCTGTCTTTTAGCTATTTCTTCAGCATTTTATACATCTCGTTTTCAGAAACTACCTGATTACTTATGTATATTTCAATTCTTCAACTTTAGACCTATTTCTATTAACTTTCTATTCTGTTGTGTTAAAAGAGGATTTCTCTCTTGACGCACCATTCCTTTCAATATTACTACAATCATTTTATAGTTTTTGGATAAATAAATATTCAGACCCAAATTTTAAAATGGGTGAAAGACTTCAATATCTCACAGAAGAAGACATGAATGGCCAGTGAGCACACAAGAAAGCGTTATTAGTCTTCAGGAAGTACAGCTTGAAATCACGAGATAATACCACGTACCCACCAAAAAGGCTAAAAAAAAAAAATAGCAGCAGCACCAAATGTTAATGAAGGTGTAGAGCAAATGGAGCAGCTACATATTGCTAGTAGATATATAATGCTACAATCCCTTTGGAACACCTTTCAGAGCTTTCTAATATAGGTAAATATGCACCTGACCCAGCAATTGCTCTCATAGTTACCAGGGAAATGAAAGCTTATGTCCACAGAGAGATGGAATGTTCATAGCAGCTGTATTCATAGGAGCCAAAAATTGTAAACAAATCAAATGCTGATCAGTAGGAGACTGGATAAGCAAATTGTGGTAGACTCATACAGTGGGGTATCTAAACAACAAAAAAGGAATGAATTATTGATTCATCAACACCGTGGATAAAACTCAAAAACATGCTAAGGGATGGGGGAAGGCAGACACAAAGGAGTGATACCCTTTAATTTCATTTATATGCAGCTCTAGTTCAGACAAAGTGATATGTGGTGATAGAATTCAGAACAGTGATGCCTCGGGGTTTCAAAGGAATTGATTGGAAACGGGCACAAAGGAATTTATGGGGTGAAGGGAATGCTCTTTATCTTTATTGGTATATTGATTGCACTGAGTTTACAGTTTTCATTGAACTATGCATTTAGGATCGGTGTACTTTATTATGTATAAATTGTATGTCACTAAGAAATCATTATTTGTGTTTTAATTATTATGCCTTTAGCAATATTCACAGCTGAACATTGCATGTTCTGTAATTTTCTTTTTTTAATTTTCCTCCTGCCATAAATTACTTCTTAAATTTTTCCCTTATTTTCTAAAGATTATAATTCCTTATCTTTTTTTCAATTGCTTAAGTTTCCTTCTACCTACGACTAAGTGTTTCATATGTTCTCAGCATCCTTTTTATTAGTGTAATAAATAGTCCACCAGTTGGCAGCTCTTTCCTTGAAGACTCTTGAAGTCTTCCATCTTCCTTGACCTGGGCTGGGTTTGTTCTGAGGTCTGCTTTTTTTTTTAAGATTTATTTTATTTATATATACAAGCTGGGGTACAGTCCAGAGGTGTGGGACGGCGAGAGAGCTCACCAGGGACAGAGTGGGGAGCAGAACAGGCAGATCAGAAATTCACTGCTGAGGGGAGCAGCGGGCGAGGCAGGAGAGGTCTGCCGCACCATGTAGGATTCTCCCCGGCTGGGCGTCGAACTCACGTCGCTGCTGCCGACAGCTCCACAGCGCAGTGCTCAACCGCTGCGCCACCAGGGAGGCCCCAGTTCTGAGGTCTGCTTCCGTGGCACTTGGAATCCTTTTGATTTTCTTCTGTTTTGCATTTTCTGCTTCCTGTCTCTTGAATCTTCTCTCATGGTGAACTCCTTTATTTCATTGGAATGCAGTTTCATCAGGTTAAAATGTTGTCAAAGAAGCAGAGGACACCGTGGTGACAGTCCCTGGCTTACATGACTTGAAGCTGCTCATGCTGACAGTTCAGTCATGCCCATAGTTGTAATCCAGGAATTGCTTCGCTATCTTCCTGGGCACTTATTTTACCTCTCTCCTGTTTCCTAAATCCCATGCCTTCCTTGTTCTTGGTAATTTTTGTTTCTGTGGAAGACATTTTATAGTGATTTCTTAAGAAAAGGTACATGGGGAGTAGTTTATTTATTTTTAGTCCTTTCAAGTCTAAACACTTTTTATACTATGGTTTACTTAATTGATAGTTTGACTGAATGTAGAAATCCAGGGTGAAAATCATTTTCCTGAAGAATTTTGATTGCTCCTCTTTCCTCTGGCTTACAGGACACCTAATTAAGGAACCAGACATCTTAAATTAAGAATTAATTAAGAATCCACGTCTTTTGTGACTTACCCCACTTCTTTTCTGGAAGGTTGTAGGATCTTCCTGGTGCCACGAGTTCTGATGTTTCCTGTCAGTGTGCCTTAGTGGATTGTTTCACCCATTGTACTGAACACTGTGGTAGCTTTCAGTTATGGAACATTTTCCTGATTGACTCCATTTTTCTTCCTTCCTTTTGTTCTACTTTCTCTTTTCAGAATTCTTGGGCTAATCTTTTAGTTTTTTCTCCTACTTTTCATGTCTTTGCCTTACTTCTTGTAAGGTTCCTCAGTTTTCTCTTTTTCAGTCTTCCATTGATTTTTTTTTCATTTCTGCTCTCATGTTTTTGATTTCCAAAGCTTTTTTATTCTTTTAACATTTCTTTTTTTTAATAATGTCCTGATCCTGTTTCTTAAATGTTATATTTATGTTTCTTCTCTGAGAGCAATGATAGTTTTAAGTTTCATTTAAAAAAAAAAAGAACCAACCAGCAGTTAGCAACTTAATTAGACATACTATTTTAACCAGTATATAAAATATTACACAAATATATAATTTTAACCAAAATATTAATTACTTTTAAACTCTCACTGCAGTTGTTCTTCTGTAGCTTCTTTATTGGGAAAAGAGTACTTTCCCAAAAATACAATTTTTTTAAAAGATTTAATTTATGCATACAAGCTGGGGTACAGGCCAGAGGTGTGGGGCGGCGAGAGGGATCACCAGAGACAGAATGGGGAGCAGCACAGGCAGATCGACGGAAATACACTGCTGAGGGGAGTATCGAGTGAGGCAGGAGAGGTCTGCCGTGCCATGTGGGAATCTCCCTGGCCAGGCATTGAACTCTTATCACCACTGCCAACAGCTCCATAGCACAGCACTTAACTGCTGCGCCACCAGGGAGGCCCCCAAAATACAATTTTTTAATTTTTTTTTCATTTTCTACTTGGTAGAAAAAGAGCAGCATTTAATTGCTATATCCATTGCATATGGACTGTATGAGAGACAGTGCCAGGTCTTCGACAAGAGCTACACTATGAAGAATAGTAAGGCCAACCTCCTCTTGCGCCACCAAAGAGCAGCACACAGAGTATAAATATCAATCATGAGACGGAAAAAATTTTTGCAAGCAATCTTGTTGTTTCAAAAATTTTCTCTATTTGCTTCATGGGTCCCATTAAAAAGCATGTGCTGACAGATGCAAGCAATATTTCCAAGACTGAAAACACTGCAGAAAGCTTTATGCCATTAGGAAATCACTGCAATCCAGTTCCAGTAAAAGAACAAAAATGTCGCATATGAAACATATGGCAAACACATCAATCTGATGTTGAAATTGAGTGGAGATCACTTCGGACCTGCTCCCCAGTCCGTCATGGCCATCAGGAAACTCAGAACCTGAAACTCCAAGACTGACATGAGATTTTGTCTTTAATTCTTTTCCCTCCAGATTGCTTTTATTTGTTTGGGGTACCTGTTTTCCATGTTAGTGGCTGTCCTTGTATATCTCTTAATCTTTGACACTGGTCTCATTGTTTAGAGTGAGATATTTGAACGCTGAGGTGACAGTGCTGAGCATAGGAAGCTCTCTGTCAACACTGAACTTCCAGTAGGAGGTCTGGTAGGATTATTTTAGGAAGTTATCTGTACCTTTAGGCTTCTCTTGAACTTACTGGATTTCCTGGAATACAGTCTTCCAATTTCTGCCTGAAATGATCTAGCCGCCAGCATGTTGGAAGCTAAGTGGGCTGGGATTATTTGGGCTTATCATTTAATATGAATATAATAATACAATACTCTGTTCTATCAACTTCTAGATAAACAAGCCTCTGTTTTACCCATTAGAAAGTGAAACTTCTTTCTTCTACCAGTGTGCAAGAAGGACTGGAGCTAAGGGTAGCTTCTCAAGGAGCTCTTACCCAGATCTCCCTATTTTAGGCACCTCCTGTGCTTTGCATTTCTGGAGCTACCTGGGTCTTTGCTTCTTTTAGCCATTTAAGGATTATGTGGTACAGGCCTCCCTGGTAGCACAGTGGTTAAGTGCTGCTCTGTGGAGCTGGCAGTGGCGGCAAGGTGAGTCCGACTCCCAGCTGGGGGTATTCCCACACGGCGTGACAGACCCCTCCTGCCTCGCCCACTGCTCCCCTCGCAGTGTATTTCAGTCGATCTGCCTGATCTGCTCTCCACTCTGTCTCTGGTGAACCCTCTCGCCACCCCACGCCTCTGTCCTGTACCCCAGCTTATATGCATAAATAAATCTTTAAGAAAAAAAAAGATTATGTGGTACAAGTTAGCCTGGGTCTCAGTCTTTCCCAGAACTCTGTGAAATACCACTCATGAATCTTTTTCCAGCTTCCAGATTTTTGGTGCTATTGTCTCTTTTGTTATTCTCCTTATTTGCTGGTATCTTTCTCTCTTTTTAGTGTTCACTGTTACTTAAGTGGAACTCTGGAAAGGACAGGAATTAAATGTGTATGTTCAATCTTCTACCTTAATCTGAAAGTTAATAAGTTCAATTAAAAATAATATATTTCAGGAGGAAAAATTTGTGTTGACATGTTTTACTTAAAATCTTATGACTCAGGTTTATTTCCAAGGATCCAAAGATATTTTCAACTTTATGTAATTGTGTATTCCTTTTCTTCATAGCTGGGACAAGAAGAACGTTATGAATTGCTCAATGTCCTGGAATTCACCAGGTAAAACATCTGCTCTGTGATTTTTTCCCTTTTTAATAACTAGAAAGTATGCCTTATTTTCACTTAAATGAAATTTTAACAAAATGTTAAATTATAATATTCAATTAAAATACATAGTTTTAATTATCATGTCTGCAATCAAATCATGAAAACTTTCTTCAGAGTATGGCAAGAATGACTCCTAGAGGCAGTGTGAAAATATCTTTCATTACTGTCCGCATCACAATTGTGGGTTGCAGAACCTTATGGTCAGTGACCTGGAAATATTGAGACAACTTAGAGACACCAGGATTTATGTGAAAGATGAATCAGACAAAAACCCACCATTCTAATTATGTGCTCATTATAGTTAATTGTCTTTGGGATTTGGGAGACCAAGTCCATTTCTCTGTTAGGTGTAAAACCTATTACCATCTAGTAGGAAAGAGCAGAAAGCAAAGTAATGATTCAATTTACTATATTTGTCCAGGTTAATATAGGAGCCTTCCATTAAATCAGTGATCTCTTTGTAAAATTTTTGGCATTTTATTTCCACATTATGATTTAATTCCCCTACATTTGGGGGCCAGAAGGGCCTCAGCTACAGACAGGAGGTTCTTTAAAGATTGTATTGCCATTCAAAAGATACTTAAAAATACCTTCAGGGTCACAGCTTCAAGTAATACAGCTGTTCAAGAAATAAGTGTCCACCTTTTTTCTTGAACTTCCTCCTATATAAGGCAAGTCCGTACACTGACTCAAAGAAGCATTTTCTTCTCTGTGCCAACTTTGGCTGCTGTCTTGTTTGGGAGTGACCATATGTCAGTGCTCAGTATCAGAATTAATGGGGTCTGTCTAATTTATTATTTAAACACTTTACTTTCATGCACTGGAAAGCTCAAGGGAATATGTATAAGAAGCTAGATGATTAACTGTAATAGACTATTCCTAAAGTATCCCCTATTTCTTTTAGGCCATCAAAGTGACTTTTCCTAAGCCTTTGTATATCTGTAATATATTACAAATAGAATATCAGTTAGCATTTAATATACGTGCTTTTAACACACTTAGAAAACACTGCCAGATGATAAGTGCATGAGGAAAATAATAAACAAGATTAGGAGTTTAAGCTCTTTCAGGATGCTCTGAAAGGAGTCAGTTTAAGGGTGTAAGTGAGAAAAGGGAATACAGTGGCATTAAAATAATCTTTGTGAAAGACATTAGTGGTTTAGAGTAGATTGTTGATAGTGAAAATAAAGGGAAATTGTTAGAGTCTGATACCTTTTGGAGAGATATCGGGAAGGTTGGGATGGACTGGATGTGGAAAGAGCAAAGAGGGAGGAGTTAGGGTCTCATAAACAACTTTGTGGATGTGCTGTTTACAATGACGTCAGATACGGAAATAGGAATAGATGTGGAGCAGAAGATATTTGGAATTGTTTATTTTTAGATACCTGTAAGATATGTAAGTGGAGATATTGGGTAGACATTGCGATAGAAGAGTTTGGAACATGAAGGAGAAACCTATGACTCAAAGATAAATTTGATAATCCTTGACATGCAAATCATTTTTAAAGCCATGAATATGAACTGGATTTCCTGGAAGAATATGAAGTGAGGGAGACAAGGAAGGCTGAGGATTGAGCTATGAATAAGTGCAACTTTTAAGGGTTGATTAGAAACAGAGAGAGCAGCAACTGATTGCTCTGTGGTTCAAGAGGTAGAAGACAAAGAGGGTAGTAACACAGAGTCAAAAAAGAGGGTTTCTAGGAGAGAACGGTCATCTGCATCAGACACTGCCACAGGTTAGGAAACCTGATAACTGAAAGTGTTTGTTGAATTTAGCCTTTCAGGAGTAGTGAGACAAGAAGCAATGGGAATACCTGGGGCACGAAGGGGACATGTGGGAAGACTATGTGTATAGTGATTGTTTTTGAGAAGTGGAGCTATTAATAAATAGGAGAGAATTGAAAGGGGCTATGGCTCAATAGCAGGAGACTTGTTTGGGGTGAGTCTGTAGCAGAGTAACCAGAACATGTTTCATACTGTTGAGCAGGATCTATTCTAGGTGCAGATGCAGGGAAAGCATCTAAGTGTAACTTTAGGAGTGAACTTCTTAAGCAAATGGGATGAGAGCAGGTGTGCAGCACATGTGAAAGAAGGTCTCTAACAGGAAGAGAAACATTTCCTTGCATCAAAAAAATGGACAGGGGATGGTGCCCTTTGAGATAAATGACAGAACGAATAAAGAATTCTCATCTGACTCTTCTGTCAGGGTAAATTAAAAAATTCACTGGGAATGACGAGGCTACACTGGAGATTGAAGACTGAAGAAGGTATTCTTAGTCCTGCAGTGACTGGAGAGATGCAGTTCTAGGCAGCAGAGCACCCAGTTGACACTGGTATCCCAAATTGACTAATCTTTGACTGGGTGACTTTCCTCCAGCAACGTCTGCTTACTCTGATGTACTATAGAGAGAGCGCCTGTCCACCCAGGATTTGAGATGTTTCCCCAGGAGAAGAGCAGAGCAAGGAATGGGATGAGTTTGGGGACCATGTGAGCAAAGCTGGGTTCAAAGAGGCATGAATCAAAAGGGCTGAGATAAAGTTCAGCTGTCATCCCCAGGGAACCCAAGTAAATGTATCCCTAAGGCACAAGGATAAAGATCAGAGGCACTAACACAGGGGGATTGTAGAAGGAGAAAAAGAGGACTAAATATTTCTAGATACCTCTGATGGCGACTCCTGACTGCCCACTGTGATGCTCCATCAACCGCTACTGTGCATTGGATTCCTCTCAGTTTTTTAGCTGCACAATATTCTAAGGTAAAGCACATAGATGCAGACACCTGCAAAGTCCTTTACCCCTCATTTCTGAGAGAATGCTTATCCAGGCTCAGTTCCCAGGAGGCCCATCCTATGCAATCCCATGCCAGTGTGTGGTTTATCATCATCTGCAGTCTCTTTGCTAATGCACCTGAAAGATCTATGTTTGGCTAATAGTTTTTGTTTAACTGTTTATATTGTCAATACCATGTTAAAATGGTGGTTCTCGTTAGCTTAGCTATGTATTGTGATTTTTTTCATGCCAGTGGTTTGCTAGTAATCATTAAAAAGCGACAGTTGTAAAAGATTAAATATGTTTTGAAGTGCCAGGGTTCACCTAGAATGTCTGACTGGGTGTGTATTTAAAATTGATTATCATTTCTGTTTTTACGAAAAAATGTAACACACAATTCATGTCAAGAGATACTGCTTAGATTTTTTTTTTTTAATCTGAAAACATTGAAGCAAAACTCTATCCTGGTGGGTATTAATTCTTGTAGATTTCTAGGGAGCCATTTTGTAAAACTAGTCCTCTGGAAAAGCAGATGGTGCCCCAGTGCCTTCAAAAACATAGTGTAACTTTCCAAGGTACCTGTAACTGTGTACCCAGGGAATGGTTTGTGTAGGTGGAGGGATTGGGCTCATAATTTGATCAAATTTACTTTTTCACTGTGAGAAAATGTGTGAGGCATGACAAACATAGATGTGCATATCCTCAGTACCTTGACCCATTATGGAAAACCTCTTTCTTTTAGTGCCAGAAAAAGAATGTCTGTGATCGTTCGCACTCCATCCGGGAAGCTACGACTTTACTGCAAAGGAGCTGTAAGTTTTTATTTTTGTATTTTACAGTTTTGATTTATGATGGTTTATAATGTACATGGTAAGCATTCTGCTATGGAAATGTAACACAGATGTTCAATGTGAAGCTGCTGACATCCACTTTTGTTGGTGTTTTATAGTAATGGTGTTCAGCCTCTTCTGGTGAAATGTGGAATTCCTTCTGGGTAAATATGGTGCTGTGAAAAAGTTTGGCCTAGGTTATTTATATAATTCAATATTTTATACATCACATTTGAGGTTTATATTATTTCAATATGTTGAAGAGGACAATTAAATACAGAAGGTATTTTTAAATTGTATTAAAAATGTTAGAAAACCACATCAGTTTGAAACTAATTTTTTGAAAACCATGGAAATGAAAAAAACTGGATCACAATCACTGTTGAAATTGCTTCACAATGTGCTTACTATATATCTCATGTTGTTTTAATTTTAACATAATTTCTAACTGTTGGTTGGTTTTGGTATATCTTAAATTATAGGTTCACAGGTTAACAGAAATAATAATTTGTCATTCGAACTGAATAATCCTAGCTAATAGTTACACTTAGGAAATATTAGAAATCTACTGAGCAGGACCTTTTTTAGCTCTTAAAATTAGTCAGTATTTTACTCCTGAATTATCCTTCCCAGATACCTAATCTACTTGGACTAGTCAAGTAACTGATCAACTTGGAACTTTCCAATTTTAAATATAATTAGCAATGTTGATTGGAAATTAGGAATGAGCTTATTAAGTCCAAGTTTATTTAAATTCCTGTTGAGAATGTTTTTCAGTGCCTTGATGTTTTAAATGCCTTGGTTTTAAAGGATTTGGTAGAATCATTTCATGATATCGCATGAATTTAGTTATAAAATTCCTTTGGTTGTTAACTGGGGCTTCTAACATTTATTCCTTGTTTACATTTTATCTACTAGACTTTGAAGGTTTAAGGATAAGACCCAAGACTTGTCAGGAGTTTAAGACTAGTCAACAGAAATATACAGACACACACACATGTAAAGAGAAATTAAATAGACGGCATAAGGCATATTTTAAAGATCTGCCACAACCCAATGAGAGCATGTAGTGAGAAGGGAATTAAGAGAGTTTTTGCGATCTCCCACTTGAAATGGTTGATAATGTGGCCAGTTTACTACACCCAAATCATATCTATCCTTCGTTTTGAGATATTCTACCTAGAAACTTTGGGGAGTTAAAGCATTGAACACAAAATAAAAACATTGGATTTCCTTTTGGAATAAAAACATTTGGACAGCCTTTTTGATGGTTTCCCAGCACTAACTTGCTTATTGGATTCTTCCCTCCCCTGCCCCACTTCCAAATTGGCTATGAAATGTGGTTAAATACTATAAAAAGGCATAAACATGAAAAATGACAAGGTTCATTTGAGAAGTACATATAGTTTGGCAGGAATAGCAGAATTTGAGGTTTTTAGGACTTAGAAATTTAGTACTTAGTAATTGATTGCATGTGGGTGATAAAGGGAAAGATGATCTAGTATTATTAGTAGGTTTCTGTTTGACAAACTGAATAGCATTTGTCACTTACTGATAGTCAGGAGCTACGTCTGGGCTATAAGGTGAGAATGCTTAGGGAAGAAATCTGGGGTGCAGATACAGATTTCAGGCACTAGTGAATATAGCTAGAAACTAAAAGCAGGCGATTGATGAAATCTCATCTGTAGAAAATATTGTGTAAAAAGAGAGGAGGGCTAAAAAGTGAAAGGCAGAAGATCCAGGAAGGGAGACTGAAATTTGGAAGAGTCTGAAGATCCTATTAAATCCTTGAAAAAGTGATAATGAGCTGGGGCAAATATGACAAAAAACCTTAATAACAAAAGTCAACTGAAAAGTAATGATTTCACTCATGTTTTGAATATGAAAAAAATAAAACAATGAAACATTCAAAACTAGACCAAAACAAACCCTCAAAATCTGACTGGAGAATTGAGTCTACCAGAGGGGAGTGTGAGTTACAGGGAGTACAGAAGGGAGGGACCCAAGGACTATGGTAGAGGATTATGGATACTTTATTGGTGGGTATGGTTTTGGTAACATACATATGAAGAGCTGTGAAGCTGTACCCCAAAATCATAATCATATACAGTGTTGCAAACCAATGTTCCCTCAATTTTTTAAAAAATATAATTTTAAAAAATTTGAATAGAAGTCATGTCTAATACTTCTAGTTAAGGTAACATAGTATGCTCATCCTTTGGTTTATCTACTCCAACAGCTACAAATGATGATATAATGTACAGTGAAACAGAAGGGTAAAATCAGGCTCAAAGGCAAGATGAACATTTTTTTAGACCAAAATAAGAAGAGCCCATCGAAGTGGTACGTGGAACAAAGTCTTGAGCAGAGTGGGGTTGGGTCCCAGGCTCTGGGTTCAGAGTCAGGGAGCAGTGATTGCATTTTGGTCTTTGTGGAACATGGAAGGAAATCATACTTTCTGTAAAATGTAGATGGGAGCCAGCCTAACCTCTTTGAAACCTTAAAGAAATGGTGAGAAGAAGCTGAGAAAAACTCTTACCACCTTTGCTGGGGTCATGAGGGTGGAGTCTAAAATGGAGCCAGTAGATTGGGATGCATGCAGAGGGAAGACGAGCACAGCATACAGACGTGAGGAAATCCCATGCCAAAGGAGAAGTAACATAAACAACCGAGCATGAATTCATTCAAATAAAATTATTGCATCGTCCATTCTGTCAAGAGTGTAGCCAGACAAAGAAATGAGCTATTTTTAATCAAAATGAAATTAGAGAAGGGCAAAATGGAGATATGAGTAAGATAAATGAGGAACCATAATAAATTTAAGAAAAAAACATTAGTAAATGGAATAAACTCTGATAAGGCAGTGTTGAAGGATGTGGGTGATGTTGGTGATTTAGAAGATATTACTGAAGAGTTCATGTAGAATCCAGCACCCCAAAAAAAAAACAAAAAACTGGTGACTCTGTGTGTGTGTGTGTGTCTGGCTGTCTACTTTTCTTGTTTTTTCCCAGATTTTCTGCAATGAGTTTCCCTTGCCTTATTCATTTTTTTAAAGGGGTTAGAGAGAAAAATGCTCAATGCACAATTTATGTCTGCAGTAGTAGCCAATAAATAAAAACTGATTCAAGAAAATTAAAATTCTACTCTGAAGCATATATGCCAGAGGAGAAATTAGAAACTTGACTAATAAACTTAAAGATTTAGAGACTTTAAAGTGACAAATTTTATTTAAGTACCCTTAAATGAAATTTGGTGCCAAATGCACGTAACAGCACATCTGAAAACAGTTACTTTTATCAATTCACCTTCACAGTAGAGGCAAAGAACAGATCATTCTGAATGGCACACAGAAAATTTTGTATTAAATATAGATGTGTCTGGTGTCTAGCAGTCATTCCAATTGTCAGTGGTCTGCAGTAGGTCAGTCCTGCCCAGTTGTCTAAGCTGACAAGTCTGAGTCCTTAAGGGTAATTGACTAATTTATAGCAAGATTGTCTAGATATCGTCAGTATAAATTGCAGTGCTTAATGAAGTAATGATGGGAGACTCCCTTTTTTCCTACTCACTACTTTATTGGCTCTTGCATTTCACTGTCCAACCCTTCTTTGGAATGATCAAGTGTTTTGTTCATTTAACAAGTACTTTTTGAACACTTGCCATGGGCCAGCAGGCACTGACATAACACAGATCAGTGTTGTACCATCTTCTAAAAGATTATCGGAAAAAACTTTTTAAATGAAAATTCAGTTAAGATCGTGCAGCCCTCCACTCTATACTAAGAGACTATAATCTGACCATGTCCTGTCGCTTTTGCAGCATCCTTTCGGTATGATTTTTCATTTTACATTGTCAAGGGCTAGGACACCAGATTACTAAATCAGTTAGAGTTTTCTTAAATGTAGACTTAGGTTCTGGATCTGATCCTAGGAGATGCACCTGTTTTCTTTATTCCTGCCTAGAAAACATTTTGGTTTTCTATGAATGTACCCAATCCTGGATGTAGCCCTGTAAAATGATTTTTACTTTGGGTGAGTAGATATCTATATGTATTTAGTTTTCACATGTAAACACAGCCCTTTGTGGTTGTCATTAAAAATCATGTGTTTTATGCAGAAGACCACATTCTGACCCCTACTTTCCTAGATACTGAAAAGAAGGCAGAACATGAGTTACTGCTATCCTAAACATCAGTTTCTTTCCCTGGAATGCCTGGATACATTACAAAATTTAATCTCCCCACCCTTACTATTTACTAGTGCTGGTCTCATGATTTTAATTTTTTAAAAGATTTTCTTAGTTTTAAAATGGTCTATTCTAACTTCACAGAAAATTTCATTAGCCTCTAGAAAAAACAGGGTTCATAAGTTATACACCTTTCATTCTCATAAAGGAGCCTTAAGGGGAAATTATCATTTCCTTTTGCTTTGCCCGCCTTTCCATTCTGCCACTGAAAAATGAAAAGAAATTCATAATTGGGGCCTGGAATA
The DNA here is from genome assembly GCA_004024925.1 of Scalopus aquaticus. Classification (NCBI taxonomy): domain Eukaryota; kingdom Metazoa; phylum Chordata; class Mammalia; order Eulipotyphla; family Talpidae; genus Scalopus; species Scalopus aquaticus. The sequence continues at coordinate 25,152 of PVIJ01004335.1, read as the reverse complement.
TTCCATCTGTTCTGAGGTCACTAAGTTCTGTTTCTCTCAAGGGTTCTAAATCATACTCCATTAGTCTGCTTCCAAATCTCAGCCCTGAGACTGGAGACCCAAAATGGGTTATACCACTGAGAAAGTAATTGCAGGTAAATGATTTATTTTTTCCTGGTCTAATAAAACCATGTAGGCTGAATACTAAAATTCTTAAAACATTAAGCCAAAACTGAAGAGTATCTGAAGGAACAATTGGCAATTTATAAAGGGGCAAAAATTAGAGAGACATAAGTGGGGCGTAAAGTTAAAGCCGAAAGGAACTTTAAAGATAATCCAGTCCTTGAATTTTATGAATTAAGTCAATTGAGTCTTAGAGTGACACAGTCAGCAAGATTCCGCTGTCAGGCCCCGATGGGTGTGTCCAAGCTTCTCCCCACTGTTCCCACCAGCCCTCTCAGTGGATCGCAACCTGTGTTTCTCGGGTTTTTCTTTTGTGAGCACCAGTGCCCTGAACTCTGAAAGGTTCAGTGGTGAATGAGTTTGGAGCACATACCATATCGTCCCCTTAGAAATCCACTGTGCACATTAACATTTTAAAGGCTCTAAAAAGCATTACAGCACCGCAGGGAGCAAGCACTTTTGCTTTGCTCAGTTCAGCCTTTCCCAAACTTGTTTGACTGCTGGAACATTCCTCATGATTACACCCATGAACACTCCATGCTCTTCTGCCAGCCTTCGAGGCTTGGAGGTGAGTGTAGTATTGAGAGAATATGAGATTTTGAACACGGATCTATTAAGAAAGGAGAAAGGTAAAAATATAGGACTAAACCTTGTTGTTTAATGTCATCAAAGAAACAGTGTTATTAGGGGGAAATATTTTTATGCTTTTAAACTAATATGAAAAGAGATTATGCTTTCACACTAATTTTCTGCTAATACTTTTACCAGCAGCTACTTTATTAAACTCAGGTTGTTTACTTAAGCATGTTATACTCTCTTTGTTCTCCAGGACACTGTGATTTATGATCGACTGGCAGAGACTTCAAAATATAAAGAAATTACCCTAAAACATTTAGAGCAGTTTGCTACAGAAGGTGAGTCTAACGTGGCAGTAAAACTTGATTAAAATAAGAAGAAATCATGTTTTTTTTCAGGATCATTGTTTTTCCTTTACTTAGAGATTCCTAAAGCAATGATTCATCTTGATAACTTGGATTATATTTCAGGCTTACCTTGTTTTATTGCATTTTGCTTTATTTTACTTCACAGATACAGGGTTTTTTTAATAAGACCCTCCACCAACAAAAAGATTAGGACTTACTGAACGTTCGGGTGATGATTAGCATTATTTTAGCAATCAAGTAATTTTTAATTAAGGTATTTACATTGTTTTTTTTCTAGACATAACAGTGTGGCACATTTTATATAGAGTACAGTGCAGTGCAAGCATAACTTTTATATGCACTCGGAAACCAAAATATTTGTATGGCTCCTTCGTGGAGACAGTGGCTCTGTGGGGACAGTCTGGGAATGAACCCACAATATCTCTGAGGTGTGCCTGTGCCTCTGTTCCCTCACAGTATTTTCTTTCTTTCCTAAAACTATATACACTGAAATTTTGAGACTTTATCCCAACATATGAATGGGTATAGAACCCATAATTCTGTTCACTTTTTAACATGAATGCTATTTACACTTTAAATACTATACTTTGTACCTGTTAGTACGAAGTAGATAGGAAAAGAAACCAAAAAATGAAAGAACTGGATATTCTCATTGGAGGAAAAATAAATAAATAAACCAAAATGCTTCTCTATATAGGGGCATATCTATTATAAACCTATAAATCTCCTCTGGCCTATATTCAATTTACTTTCAACTCCAACCTATTTATTAAGCCCCTACCACACGCCAGGCCCCACATGCAGCCGGAGAGTCCACGAGGCATGTACGTCTGAGTCCTGTCTCTGTCCTGAAATATATGGCTGCAAGCAACGCAGGGCAATCCAGGGGGTGAAAGGAAGCAAGAGTTGTTAAACATTAGGGTCAGTTACTACAAGGATTTGTAGAGGCTTATCTCTAAACTTAAAAAAGTGACCAAAGCTGTATCTAAACCTCCCATCTAAGTTTTCACTCATGTCTGCTTCAGCTGAAACTGTTGCCTCTGGAACAAAACCTGACCTCTGACTAATCATTTTTTCCTCTTGTCCAAGCTGAGAAAGGATCGGAATGCTTTGTGAGGGGTGCAGGGGAGACCTAGCCTTCTCCTAATGCCCCTCCAAAAGACAGGAACATGGAAACACATGTGCCCATGGAGTTAAGATGCTTCAAGCCCAACCTGCCGGGGAGGAGAGGGTGTGGGGCGGGGGGGTGTGGGGGGAGGCAGAGGGGTACCAGGTACCACTTCTAGCACACAGCAGGGGTTCTGTTCCTTTGAAGGGCTTGGGGACATCTTTCTTCTCTGATTGTGAGTTAAAGATACTCCAGCTCCTAGACACATTCGAATTGGCCTGATCTTCACCTCCACCCCCTTTTCTGGCCTTACACTGAACAACACTTCTCCTCCATGTCTGCCCCAGAGTAAGTTTCCTAAAGAAAATCGTCCTAATATAGCCCCAAAGATTTAAGTTCTATATTTGGAGACCCAGTAATAGACAACCCTACTCCTGTCCTGGAAGTTGTATGCCCTTGGCCTCCGACTTCTGACATGTTGCCTGCCATCTTTTATTTGACTTGAGGTCACTAACACCTACCTTTTAAAGGGTTAAATGACAGTGAAAGAGGATTTTGTGTTCTCAGCAGCGTATTTAACTGCCTGTGTTGTGGTTGACAAATGTTTTGCTTCTTCCTTGTTGCCAACTCATGGACATTTTTCTGTCAGTGGGTAGCCTCTGGGTGAGTTATAGAGTTGACTGATACCACCACTTGAGGAACCTCAAACATCAGCTTTGGAAAAGCAAAAAAAAAAATTTTATTATTTTCCCCGGGTGTTTCTGATAGCTATTCCTTTTTGTTACTATCCCTCCATTGTATTTGACGTCTTTATACTACAAGTTTACAGTGGTAAAAGCAGTAATGAACAAGCATCTATCACAGTAAGAGAAGGTGTCTCTCCCAGAAGACCCCCCAGGGCCCCTCTCTTCCTCCCTTCTGAAGCATCTGTGAAGGCGCTATACTCAGTCCTGGAGTTAACAATGTGAGGAAGTCTGCATCCTCCAGGAACTTCACGCTAGTGAGGGAGACCCACAAGAAAAACACCTTGAAATATTGTCACACCAGAGGAGGGTTTGGGGATTGCTGCATGCGGGATCTGGGCCAGAGGAAGACTTTCAGAGCTGACTCTTAGACAGGCAGATGGTCGAGAGGATCTGGAGGGCGAAGAAGGATGGAGAAAACCTGACCCACCATGTAGAAAGTGAACAACAAGAGTGAGACTGACGGCAGTTGATAGACAGCGAATGAGCCAAACTTGGAGTTTGAACTTCATCCTGGGGAACAGCAGAAGATTGCAAGCAAAGTCGTGACCTATTAAGATTAGGATTTTTATAAAAGTCACTGTATTCATGGAAGATGGATTAAAAGAGCTGGGAATTAGAAGCAGGATGGCATGGGGATGTTAAAGGCCAGGGGAGCGTTGAAACATTTTACACAGTTTTATCAGACTTGAATTGGACTTCAGGTTATTGTTTGAATTAAATCAGAATTTTTAGAATGAGGCTTTGTTAAGTAAAGGGGATGCATCAGACTTCTGAATAAAATCTGATTTGGTGCTGAGATGTCTGCTACCTTTTTTCAGGACTGAGAACTTTGTGTTTTGCTGTGGCTGAAATCTCGGAGAGTGACTTCCAGGAGTGGCGGGTGGTCTACGAGCGCGCGTCCACGTCCATACAAAACAGGCTGCTCAAACTTGAGGAGAGCTATGAGCTGATTGAAAAGGTATGTGCAAGACTCTTTTCTCTCACACAGACATTGGGTTTCCAGAAAACTTTAATCTTTACTCAAGGGGCCAATAAAAGAAAAATGAAAATATCTTGACAGACCACTTAGTATCGAATCTCCTCTGGCCTTAGCATCAACAAATCTTCAGATCAGTTCAAGTTTTTGCTGAATAGTCTCTGGAATTACTTTGTAAAGATTGTCACTCTTTTCAGTGTTGGATCAAAGTTAGGCCTGTCTAGCCATCTTGCTAACATGTTCCGTGCGTCTGTGTCATTGAAGATAAGCACACCTCCCTCCAGACACACACACACCTGTACAAGCCATTGTGTACCTGTAGCTAATATATTATAGGATATGTGATACAAAAATATAACACATGCAGCTTGTGTGCCTTTATAGCTAATAGTCACATATAAGTGAACAACCCAGTACTTGCACTTTGCCAGCCATCGTTCACTTAGATACTCCATCACTTCTCTCACATCTATAGATTTTTCCACATTATAGATAAAGAAACCAAGGCTATTTCAGACAGAAAGTGATGGATACAATGCAACTGATACTTTATAAATGGCAGGAATCACTTTCTTAATTAAGAATAGCAAACATGGGCCTCCCCGGTGGCGCAGCGGTTAAGCGCTGCGCTGTGGAGCTGTTGGCAGCGGCGATGCGAGTTCGACGCCCGGCCGGGGAGAATCCCACATGGCGCAGCAGACCTCTCCTGCCTCACCCGCTGCTCCCCTCAGCAGTGTGTTTCTGATCTGCCTGTTCTGCTACCTGCTCTGTCTCTGGTGAACCCTCTCGCCGGCCCACGCCTCTGGCCTATACCCCAACTTGTATGTATAAATAATAATAATAAAAAAATCTTTAAAAAAAATACTTAAAAAAAAAAGAATAGCAAACATTTTGCATAACACTTACCGTGTGCCAGATGCTATTCATAGCTATTGCATCTATTTAGTTATTTAATCTTCACACCGTTCCTTTGAGGTAGATACTATTGATTTTCCCAATTTTACAATCAAAGCAACAGAGAGGTTAAGTGATTTGGCTGAAGTTGCACAGTTCAGGAGAGGGTGAGCTCGAATTCTCACTCTGCCTCCAGAGTTCAAGCTCATACCACTCAATTTTCATTCTGTTAACTTTTCATTAAATGACTCCCTAGTTACATCATTTCTTCAGCCGTATTCCTGCTGTACTGCACAGAAGCAAGTTTGTCTATCGCCTTCTGGTGAATAAAGACTGACAGTATTTTTCCTCCTTCCTCTGTCTCAAACAATGTCCTGGTGCTTCCTGTCTTGAAACGTGGCCAGCACCACTGATGCCTCCTGGGACGTTTCCCCCTTCCACTCCCACCTTCCCTGCCCTCTGTGTCATCTTGGGGAAGGTCTTGCTCCAGCAGCAGGTGGCTTTCTCTCTACTGTCATTGCTCTATGTGCATATCATTCTCCAGTCTCCTCAACAGATGAAGAGCACTTTAGAAAGTGGAGATGTTTAGAAACATCTCCTAACTCTCCTATATTTGGACTTATTTTTGTGTCTTGCTTATTTCTCAGAAGCTTTGTCTTAGAGTGTGTGGCACCTTCCAACCTCACCCCCCCCCCATTTATCCTGTCTCTTTCCACACAGCCTGACTATAATGTAGCCTTTTAACCCATGGCAATGAGATAGAATAATATAATAATCACAGTTAATCAGTATAACAAGTGGCAATAAAAGATATTTGAAAATGGATTCTTTAAATTTTGTTTCTACTTAAAGTATACTGAGGAAATCCTGGAGTTCAACATTTAATGTGCCTTAAATTTGTACTGTGGATGTCCTAGAGTTCACATATTAGATTTTATATGTTAAACAGTTATGCTGTGTGTGTGCATATATCTGTTTAATGTTATTAAAAGCTTTGTGACTCCCAGCTTTTAACTGAAAAAGATGTTCAATCTATTTCCAGAAGATGGCGATCATGAGTCACATTGAGATTTAAGTTGCGTTGAGAAATCTGTTATGTGTATGTTTATATTTATGTGTCTATTTTGGGTCTACAAATACAAAAATGTCCCTTACAACTGCTTCTTTCCTAAAATAATGAAATAAATTTAAAAATGATAGCTAATTCCTTTTAACAGCATGATAAGCCATGCTTTCTAACTTTTGTTGTCATATAGATCTAAGACCCAGATAGGAAGAGATTGCTTTTCTTGCTCTGCCAATTGTTCCAAATTAGAACTGGTTTTCCATATCCATCCTCCACCTCTAAAACCATAGTTTTATTCAGCTGTTCCTTCACTTAATTAACTTGAATTAGGCAGTGAATAAATGCACAAGCAAATAATGACCACCTGGCCGAGGTAGCTGAAAGTGAACCCAGAGGAATTGCCCACAAACTAGATCCAAAGGAAGCTTTCATAGAGGTGGTCACTTTTGAAATAAGCATGAAAAGTTTATTTATCAGTTAAGAAGAGTAAAGTTTTTTAAGAGAAAAGAAAAGGCATGATAACCCCCAAAGTCTTTGAGAACTATTTTTCTGGGAGAAAAAAAATGCTATTTCCTTTCTTGATCAGTTTAGGGCTCCCTGGTTTAGAATGCATTTAGAGCCAGGTGCTGTCACTTATTTCTCACTCTGCGCTTCCACTCCGTCACTGGTTAAAGTTCAATAGAAATTGTGGGTACCGCCATCAAAACCACCCTAGTGAGGCAAGTTTCAACATGTCACACACAGCACAGATCCTGCTCAGGTGTCACACTGGTGTGAAATAAAGCATCATAGTCTTTAGGGTTCACCCACTTTACTTCTTCCTTTGCTACCTTAAATGAGACTTGTTGACTATGCAATCTGTTTATTATGTGATGATCGTAATCTTTTATGTAGACCTTAGCACTGGATTTATATATGATAGTAAATTTTAAACTATGAGAATGGTTTTCACATTTTTTTGTAGGAACAGAGAGTCCTTTACCCAAATGAATATGTAGCCTGAATCTATATATTTATCAACTTATAGAGACGCAGAAAGAGACAGATAATCGCTGGCACCTGCAGAGGTGCTCTGGGTGTAGATGGAGGGTGAGGACACAGCCCTGAGCTTCTCAGCCTGCACCTCGGCCTCTTTATGGTGATGGAAGACTTGTCACAAATCTGGGCTCCCCTAAGCAGATTGAAATAGTTAATCTAACAGATTATCTGCATAGGAATTTTTTAGAAAAAGTACCTCTCAGAGTTGCTAAACTTTTCAACAGAAGATCAGAACATCGCTGTGATCATATCTGAGATGGTTCTGAACATACTTGAATCAGTGACACAAAGTGGCATGGTGTGGTAGAGCAACCAGGTGCCAGGGGGCTGAGGGACTGGGAGACTGGCAGCAACCATCTCTCCCAGCCCCCCAAGAATCTTTATGCTCTTTCTCTTTCTTTCTGGCCTCTCATGCATCGCCTCATGGTCTCGCCTCTTCTGTAGTCACGCCACTCATCCTCACTGCTGCCGTTACCACAGCTCTTACCTAGCCTCTAGGCGCAGGGGTGCCCACTTACATATGCCCCCCACCCACGCTCCAGATGCCCGCAATCAGGCCTGCGTGTCCCACACCCACACCGCCAAGACCACAGAGGCTAGTGGTACAAAAAGCCTGATTAATTCATTTACCCTCCACATGGTCACATTCACGGTGGTATTGCTTAAAGACATTCAAAATTTAAAAGATTTGTGGATCATTTCCTGAAGACAAGAATATTTGTAATCGCGACAAAATAAGTGAAAATGTTATGATAGAGGTTTTAAACCCTGCTCTCTACCTTATCCCTCCAGCGTTTGTTCAAATAAGAAATTCAGTTTTTGAAGTTTAGTGAAATCCTTATTCCACGGGGGCTATAAATTCTAGCATAAGCTGGAAAAAAAATAACTGAATAAGACAAGAACATCCAGGAAAATAATACCGTCTGTCCCTTGGTGCACTTCTTTGTTACTTTTTTCTACCCCCTCACCCTCCAGGGCAGGGAAGTTTGAAAAGTCTTCCAGATACTGTTATCCTTACTGACAGTCATTAAATGGGAGGATTTAAGGCCTTTACCTCCATCTGTAAGATAGAATCACCATTTCTGGCTACAAGATTGCAGAGTTTGGGTTCCAACATTGAATTATTTTTTCTGTTACTAAATGTAGGTTAAGAAGCAATGTTTATTATTAGAAGGCCACATTGTTTCCAAACAAGAAGGTCTGCATAGTCAAATGCAAAAAGGATTATTGGAATCATATCAGATGCTGCAAATGTCTTGACCCAGTTTGAGAACTGTAGCATTGCTTTGGGTGTTGTGGACAGTCACACCTCTTCATGTCTCTTTGTCACCACTTGAGAGAATTTACAGTTGTCTCATTCTTTAAGACAACACACTTGACCTGTTTTTACCTCCTCTAACCTCATTCTTTTGCAAGATAATTAGTGTATTTAGACTTGTAATTTCAGATTATGAAACCTCTTATAGTATTGGTCTATACTTTTTAAATCAGATTATTTCTTTAATGAAATTAAAAGAATTTGTGGCTGGTCAGAGAAAATTGCAAATAAGTAACAGAATAATTGTGAAATCTTATCCTTCATTAGCAGTGGTTTCTCTGAAATTCTGGTCTTCTTTGATCTGCCACTTTATTCTAATTATCTACTAATCACTTCTGATGTTAGGAAAGCAAATTATTTACATTGAGTGGCACAGAAGGCAGAACCAGAGATAATACCTGTCTCAGTTGGACAGCAATGGAGGCACTAGTTCCCTTGTGCTAAAACTGTTCTTCTCTTGTTAAGAGGCCTGGGTTGTGAAATATGTTTTGAAAAATTAAAATGTTTCCAATATTTCGTCTTTTTTTTTTTTTAATAGATTATGGGTCAGAGAGGACTATTTCTGAGTTTGAGGATTTAAAAAGCTATTATTTTGACATAATCTCACTCTCCTTTGAAGCAGATGGCAATGCTGTATTTTATGTATGTTTCACGATTTATAATCAGTGTATGTCCTCCTCTAGACTGAAGATTCGGGCAAGCCGGGAGCATTTGTATGGTATTCATCATTGTGCCTCCAGTGCCTGCCTGCTTGGCCCATGTAAAATACTGAATAAATTATTCAATGAAAAACTGAATGGTTCAATTAAATAATTTATTCAGAGGTTAGACTTACTTAGTAACTGCTTGCTTAATGAAATCTTGACCCCTATTACTGTTAAAAGTCCATGCTTTCTACACATTGAGAATGTTGGTATCAAATGTGTTGTCACTAAGGATTATTATAAGGCTATGTTAGAAAAGGAGCTAATACTTTTGAACACTTCATTTAAAAAGCCTGCCTCCCACATTCTGAAAGTATGGAGTATGAGAAGTTCATGGCTGAAAAGCTTCAACCACAACCACAAATGTCTGAGCACATCACAGGTTCCATTCTGGACACTGGGGCACAGCAGAAAAATGGGGGGTGCGGGGAGGAAAGAAAAGTCCTTGCCTTAGTTTTAGTGGTAGGAGGTAGGCAGTAAACTTATAAGCAAAAAATTTTTAATAATAATGTTATTTCAGACAGGGCTGGATAAAACACTCAGAGAGGATATGAAGGTAGCAATCTTCTTTTGTTACTTTCTTTACTCTTTCCCAAAATATGGTTGACATTTCTGTCATTTTTTAAAGTCTGCCTTCATGTGGTATAATATAGATCAGCCATTACACTAAGTGTGACTAAACACAACAGTTTAACACCCTTTGCAACATGTGGTAAGGAATGGTTTAGAGGATTCTTAGAAATATAAAACTTAATAGTAAACAGGACTTTCTTGAACATTTGTGACTGCCAAGTTCAGAGTAACTTCTGTATTAGAATGGGAGGTTTTTTTCAGACAAAACTACCACTTCTATTATGAGTAGCTGCAAATATCACTTTCATGTGTACTAAAAAATGAAATGTACTAGATGAAAATTTACTGGTGATTTCGTGGTTTAGAATTCCAGTAGTTTCCTGTTTTACTGTTTGCTTAAGAACATTACTCTGTCAACTCATCCACTAATAAGACCTGCCACTCGTGAGCATTTACAAGGCTCAAGTCCTCTGCTCTTTACCATGGTCACCCAGTTCTAGGGCCTCTGAAGTGGGGTACACAAGGTTACATTTAGGTAAGCAAGACAATGTTATAACTTCTATTTCTTGTTATGTTTTGTCTCCCCTTTCTTGCAATTTTTGTTTTTTTAATTTTACAACATACATCATTTATTAGCATTAAGAGAACAGATATCCTATACAGAGACATAGTTGTGCCAGATAAATATCCCACAGTTTTTCCCTGCATACTAAAAAAAAAACATTGAGATGATTGATCAAAATAACCTTGTTAAATCAGTATTTTTAGCCTGATGTTGCTGTTGTAGAAATTCTTAGCTAAATCACTTGTTGAAAGACACGTGGAGTGGCTAGCAGAGTAGGGCCTGAAATCCCAGTTCTGTCTTGAGTCTCTTATTAATAATAATCCATGTTACTCTGCCAGTTAGGTGTAAAAGAAAGAAAGACTCTTCGTATGTAAAATGCTGGCAAATTAAAAAATAAAATGTAACCAAGGGTGTAGTTGCATAACCTCTAACTTAACAGGCACTTGGGGTTGGAAGGTTGACATGTTCAGAACATGTCATCTTAGTGAGTGATGCAGCCTCTGTGTACTCAGTGTACTGTGCTCTACTTCCTTAAAAATAAAGGCAGAAATAGGTTTTTCATGATTTTCCTTCGATTCAGCCTTATAATCTCCATATTTAAAGTACTTAAGATTTCCTAAAGATGTCTCATCACATGCTTCACCTTCTGGCCAGTTTCTTAACTACAAATGCTTCGTGGTAGACTTTCCACGCTGGGTATTGCTGTCTCCTCGGAGAAGATGGATGTGTTGTTCTAGCAGGCTACACCCAATTGCTTCTCAGATCCTGATTCTTTTCAGCTGGGTGTGTGAATTCTGGCCTTATTTGGCAAGCCCTTGGCCGTGTGAGAGTTCAAATATGATTTCTGTGGTTCAGAAAGCACCAAGTTAAAGCTTACTTCTTGGCCTTGAAAAAATTAACTGGTTGCATGATTTCTCCAGAAGCAGGCAAATAAATGAGCCATTTTGATGTTTTAATGTACTGTAGTTTGGCTAAACCTGAAAGAAAAGGGTTGCAAGGGTCTCTCCTTTTCCAGAAAACCCCATTGTTTTGTGCTAAGAGAGGCTGAGAAGAAAAGGCCCAGAGAATCATGCCCTGTGGGTGCAGAACATAGGCGCCCAGCTTTTTTGAGAAACTGCATTGCAGAAGGCCAGATCCCATAGCCCCACAACCGCAGTGTGAGGTCACCATATTTTAAAGTGAAAGAGGAGGGTTGCAACGACCTCTTTACTGATCTTCCTGCTCCATCCTTCCTAACCCACCCCCACTGACCACCAGTGAACTTTCTGACACACAAATCTGATCCTGTCTCTGCCATTCTAAAATTCCTCCCCAAATGCCCTTATCCTTTGGAATCCTCAGCATAGCATACAGACCCTTCAGCTCCCATTCTCTGCCAGCTGCTCTGGCCTATACTCCTAACAGACTGTTCCAGAAAAGTTTGAAATCGTCAATCCAATTTCATCCTCCAAAAAACCCAGTTAAAGTGGTATCATTTAAGTATCGTCACACCTTGCTTCGTTTATTGTTCCATTTGACTAAATGTCAGCTTTTCACACCCAATTTTGCACTCCTCTGTCTTTGTCCTTGTGATTTCTTCTGTTTGGAATTTCCTTCCCACCTCTCTTGATTGTTTGACTTATTCTGAATCCTTTGTGTTAATATTTAAGATAAACTATTAGTTTGTGTTGGATGGGTTTTTTTTTTATTTTAGCCACTCATACTAAAGGAATACCCCTTTCTTGTATTTATACTCTGTATTCACAGAAAACTTTGATTACTTTGAAATTAGTGTATAGCCCACAGCACTGTGATTTGGGGGAATGCAGGGTAAATGAAGATGGGTCAGGCTTTTATGCCGCTGGCCTCTGTGAATCCCACCTGCAGGCTTGATTGTGCTAATGTGGGACACACTTGGGAGCGTGGGCTTGGGGTACACATGCCTGATTATGGACACCTGGAGCATGGTGTGCGTGTGCATAAGTGTGCACATCTGAGCCTGGAGACCGAGGCTATAGGGCAGCATCACACAGGACAGCAGCAGTGGAGAATGGCAATAAGAGGAAGAGACCACGCGAGAATGCCAGAGCAGGCCAAGAGGAAAAGCGCATATAGAGATACACTGGAGCCCAAGCTGCTGTCTCCCTGCTGGCTTGTCTCCCCTGCGTACTATTGAAAAACCTGCGGGGATGATGCCAAGGGCTCCAAGGTTCTCTTTTAAGCTGCCTGAACTGACAGTGAAGCTACCCGACCTGGGATGGTTGCAGAACAGGGGACACTTTCTCTCTGATCCTAACCCTGTCTGACAATTAAGAGGCTTTAGCGGCCATATGGGTCTGCAAGGAAAGGAGCGACTGGGGTCAGAAGTTCTGCAGCCAGGCCAAGAAGGACAAGTAGGAGCGGGACAAGAGCATCCCAAGCAGTGAGTCAGGCTGAGTCTGGAGTGGATGTGGGCTGCTAACCCATGATCTCCGTTAGGGTCTGCGTGCTCCTCAAGGGCCAAATCCACCTACTGCTACTTTTGTAAGTAAGGTTTTATTGGAACACTGTTCCACCCATTTACAAGTTGCCTTGGGCAGTTTTCACATCATAACAACTAATGTGAGTAGTTGCAGCAGGTAATTCATGGCCCATCTGCCCCCTTAAAGAAAAGCTTGTCAACCTTGCAGACAAGAATGAACTCTTCTCCCAGGTTTAGGTCATTATGCCAGCAGCAGCATCACCATTACATACTTTCAGGCCTCACCTCAGACTTAATGGGAAATTCAGAAACTCTGGCTGTGTGATAAGCCCTTCAGGTGATTCTGGAAACTTCTAGATTCCTGGTCCTATGGCTAATGACTTGGTACTGAAAGGCAGTCAGGCAGCCAGGGCCTAGGAAAAATAGATACCGGTGAAGGGCAAGGGAGGAATCCAAAGAAGAGTTTCTACTAGTACATTCCGAAATACAGAGTCCAGGAAGGAAAAGACTCACTGGTGCATCCATCTTGTCCAGAACTACCTGCACAGGTAAATTTGGGGATGAATGAAGTCGGGGATGCAAGTGTGCTGGAAAGGAGCTAGTCCCTAGTGTGACGAGGGTCTGCAAGTGGGTCAGGGAAAGAGGCACTTGCATGACTGAGACCCTACTACTACTATGTACTACTCAAGACTGAAGGACACACAAGTGCTTACAAACCTGAGGATTTGAATAAATGTCTAATTTTCATTTCATCTCAATTGTACTTCCCCCTTGCTGCCTTTGGATACATATTGATTCTTGGTGTTTTATTCTTATCGTTGTAATTCAGCTGTACCTGTATTTTCCCTCAGTTAACTTTCCTCAGGTTGTTAAATGTAAAGCACTTAGCAGTATCTCGTGTGTTTTCTCTGCTAAGGAAATATGTCTTCATCTTCCAAGTCATCATTTTATTTCATGCTGAAATAAAGATTACCAAATATTACTAGTACGCATATTTACTCTGAAAACTTTGCTTACTATTTATGATTTCTTTGTCTTTAAAGAAATTTCTGCCAAAGTGTATGTTGTAATCTGAAACCTAAGTTGATATGAGTCTGATTATTGTACTTTTTCTCATTTAGGAGCATATCACAAACATTTTAAAATACAAAATAACCTTGGGTACTGATAAAAATTTGCTAATATGGTAGTAAGTCATTTGGAGTTTCTGTTATTTAGCAAAATATACATGTACTTGGAAAAACATAATTTCTAAAGCAGTCATAATACATTTTACCAAATAGTTTTTGAATACTCTGCATGAAGCTTTTGATCTTCACTAGGGTAGAAATTTTATATTATGTCTTTTTTGAAATTCTGTATACATTGTTAATTTCTGAAAGAAAAAATCAAGATTATCAAGGGCTTTACTAGGTCAGTAAATATTATTTCATGATTTTTCAGTGATAACTAAATCTATACATGTCAAAGAGTCGTCAACCTGAAACCTTTATAACTTTAGCAATGTGACATTTTGAAAGTAAAATTAGCATTTGGGTTTTTTTAATTCTATAAATGCCATGGGAATTTTATCATGTTTCAACACTTGCTGAATCTATAATTCCCACAGTGCCCATTAGTGGCCATCTGTGTAAGGTAATACATGTTTGGGATGAAATTGATTACAGCGTAAACACTTGTGTGTTATGATCAGGAAAAGCATGTAAAGTTCACATCATTTTTTTTAATGATCATTATGTAGCTAGATATTAATTTCCAAAGGCAGATCAGCCTATCACCCAAGATCCTAATCTTATCCTAAATAACAGCAGAGCCAAGGAAAGGGGGGGAGGGGACTCTATAACTAGTAAGTGCTATGCTCCATGAGATTCTAGGAAAAAAAGGATAAGGAATCAATTTTTGCAACAGTTTTTCCTTTCTAGGCATCAGAATAGACCCACTACAGTTTTAACAAGTGTTCAGAAATGTTTCATTCCCCTTCTAAGAAGTTCCCAATTACAGCCATGACCACACTCCAAGTTAACCGACTTTTGACTTTTCTTAGCTGGTTCTATCTCTCTGCTCTTTTATATTACTTTTACCTGGTTCCAAAATGTTTCTTTTCTTACCTGTTGCATAAAGCCAGGTACTTTCTCTCTTTCAGATATGTTTTCAACATGATCTCTCCAAGGAGACATTTTATTTTTACTAGATATATGCCTGGTGATATGTATGTGTATGCCGCCTAGTCACGTCTGCCCGTAGAGTAGAGCTAGGGAACAAACAAATATATTTGTTCATGTATTTCTAATGAATGGACTTGCAACTTGGCTTTCACATTGTCTAGTTACCCTAGAGTTTTGTAAAACATAGTACAAAAACTAATACGTGCATAAACTACACACACGTGCACATTCTTAAGTGTTTGTATATATATTCAGTCTTAATTTCGATGCCTGCCAAAAATTAGAACCGATTTGAGACTTCTATTTTGGTGAAAAGTAAACAGAAAGATGTTAGCAGAAAGATAAAAAATAGAGTGCCTTCTCTTTGTTATTGTCAACCCTGACACTCTCCTTAGTACTTAATTCCCCTTGTATTCATTTTGCCCTTATCTATTTTAAATAAAAAATGAAGGCAAGGTGTATGGAGAAAGGTTGAGAAAACAGATAAATGTTGAAGCATATTGTGCTGTAGTTTAGGCTACAGAGAAAACCAGATGGTCAGTTAATGACTTGAATACCACTTTCAGGAAGGTACCTAGTCAGGGACAATGCTTGTTAAAACAATGGGAAGAAAGGTTTAAGTCTTACTCTGTCACTGTGCATTCCTGTGTAATTAGTGCCACAAATGCACCTATCTCCACTTGACAATCAGGCTTCCCTAATAGCCCAGAAATTGTTATCTTCTTTCTTCCTTCTAGGAAGATGAGAGTAGACATTAATCTTTGTTCTGCACAGTTAGAACAGCGTTCCACAGAACATATTGGTTGTGCTTGGTCTCATGTGAAATACACCATGTAATGAGCAAGAGATCTTCAAAAGACTCTGACGTTCCATACACAAATGTGGAGCAGTGTGAAAACATTCACCTGTTTCTTCTTAGATTCAAATGCTGCCACTGATTTATTGCTATCTTCATCATTTCTAATTATATCAGGTCTATGTATTTTCTGACACCGCATCAAATTACAATTTAGTAGTATCAGTATATATTCTAACTCTTTCAAACAGGTCAACAGGATTGCCTCTTTTTTTTTTAAAGATTTATTTATTTATGAATACAAGAACTGGGGTGTAGGCCAGAGGTGTGGGGTGGTGAGAGGATTTGCCAGAGACAGAGTGGGGAGGAGAATGGATAGATCTACTGAAATATACTGCTGAGGGGAGCAGCGGGCGAGACAGGAGAGGTCTGCTGTGCCATGTGGGTTAGCTCCCTGGCTGGGGATTGAACTCGTGCTGCAGTGGCTGTGGATAGTTTCATAGTACTGAGACTTAACCCTTTGCGCCACCAGGGAGGCCCAGCAGGATTGCTTCTTCATGTGATGATCTTTATAGTTTTTCACTATTTTTTCTTGGAAGCTATCTGCTCTTTTTTAACTGGTTTTTCATTTCAGTATGTGTGTGTGTGTGTGTGTGTTTGTAACTTAACATCCATTCCTTAGGGAGGAATAAGGTAATAAGACAGGTAATTTCAGGGAGGCTCAGTCTCATGCCAGATGTACTTCAGGAAAGTCAGTTAGCCTTAGCAGAAAACTCAGCTGGATTGTTGGAATTTATTTTGAAACCCATGAAATATCATTTGGTCTCAATAAAACATTTACACACTTCAGTTTTTTGTTCTTGAAGAGTCTAAGCTGATTGTCTTCTTTAAAAACATCGCCATTCCTTCTTCCCCCAGAATCTGCAACTACTTGGAGCTACAGCCATTGAAGATAAATTACAAGATCAAGTGCCTGAAACCATAGAAACACTGATGAAAGCAGACATCAAAATCTGGATCCTCACAGGGGACAAACAAGAAACTGCCATTAACATAGGTGATTTTCCCAATTCTATCTTTGAATTGTCATTTTTTTTTTAAACAGACATATGTATTTTAGAAGATGAAATTTGAAAGATTTGGTATCTGAGGGTTTCCATGTTAGCATTATTGGCCTTACCTCTTTACTTGTGGCCCCAGTAGCTCTTTAATGCTGCGACTGTTCATGATTTGGCCAACTTTAGCTCTTGCAATGACACTGACCTCTCTCCCATCTTGTATCTCTCCAAACCACCACTTTCCAGCCATAGTTGACAAGGATTGATGACATTTCTGTTGTTGTCTATGAAAGTGTGGGATGGGTTGTGGCAACCTGGCTGTTGACACTTGTTTATGTGGCTAAAGGTTATTTCTGAGATAGAAATAAGAAGGTTGCCAGTTTTCACTCATCCTACAGTTCTCATTTTTTGGAAAGAGATTGTATTAGTCAGCGTGGGCTGCCATCACAGAGTGCCACAGATTGGATGACTTAAACAACAGATATTTTCTCATTTTCCTGGAGGCTGCAAGTCCAAGGCGTTGGCAGGTTTGGTTTCTCCTGAGGCCTCTCTTCCAGACTACAGACCACCGCCTCCTCAAGTGTCCTCATGTGGCTTTCCTCTGTGGAGTCCCACTCTGGTTTCTCTTCCCTCTCTTTTAAGGACAACAATCCTATTGGATTAGGGCCACCCTTATGACCTCAAATAGCTTTTATTATCTCCTAAAGTCCCTGTCTCCAAATGCTCTCACATTGAGGGGTTAGTACAGATGAACTGGAGGATGGGAACACAATTCAATCCATAACAGAAAAAATATTTGATATTTGGCAGCCAAGGACTGCAACAGCAATAACATGCAAGGAAAACAGCACTTTCCCCCTATGTTTAGTAATAGTAGATTATCTAAGCGCTAAAATCCCTGACAAAGATTCATTCTCTGGTATGAATTACATATAAAACTCTCCCAACGTTGAAGGACCCATTTCAGGGACATTTAGAACACAAACCACATTTTTCAGAGAATGGATTGTCTCACAAGAGACATGTAGCTACAATCCCTTCTGAAAGGGTTAGTAATCACAATATTCTATAAATTTAAAACTACTGCAAGTTTATAATAAATTGATCTTGTTAATAGAGAGATTTTAGCTTGTTTTTATAACACTGGCTTGTAGAAGTTTAAATCTACCACCCACACATGTTGTTAATCTCAATTATGAAACTTTCACTGGTATTGAGACACAATGGAAAGATGTACAAGAATGCAGAATGCATTCTAACTGGGAGACCTGAAAAGACAAATGTGATAAAGCAAGGTGACTAAAGAGGGAAATATAGGCTGTGAGAGGAAAAGAACTGATTCTGGAAAGAGTTCAGGTCTGTCATATGAAAGTACCTGTGAAGAGAAGAACGTGGTGGTGTCTCTGGCAACGAAATCAGGAAAATTCATTCTTTGGGCAAGTGGTTCTGATGCCCGCAGTGCCTAGGCCGTCAGGCACCCATTGAGAACACAACCCCAGATCCCTTCCTGGAGGTTCCCATGTCCTAGTGAGGGAACAGATGATAAAGTGAGAAAAACACATCAGTGTTTGGTATATTAGACATACTAAAGAAGCACACAGTATGTTAGATGGTGATAATTGCTGCCAAGAAAAATAAAGCAGGAAAGGGAAAGAGACATTGTCAGAGGGTTCGAGTTTTAAATCAGAGGTCAGGAGGAACTCACCGAGAGTGTGACATTTGAGGAAGAACTGAGGCAGGGGAGGGGGAGCTTGTCACCTCAGTGAATAGGGAAAGCTGCCTTCTGCCCTAGAGAGGAAACACAAATGCCGAGGGGAGAGGAGAAGAGGTTAGCATCACAGAACCAGTGGCTGGGGCCTCCCAGACTGTGGTGCAGACTTCACTCTAAATGAGCCGAGGATCTGAACAGAGGAAAGGCATCTCCTGACTTTCCTGTGCCAATGACCAATCTGCCTTCTTGACGGAGGGGAATTGAAAGCAAGGGTGAAAACAGAAGAGGCTGTTACACTGATCCAATGAGACAGGATGGCAGGTTGGACCCAGCAGCGATGAAGAAGGTAGTGAGAAATGGCTGGGTTCTGAGTGTGTTTTAACAGTAGCGACAACAGGTCGGGCTAATAGTTCAGATGTGGTGTATGAGAGAAAGAAAGGAATTGGAAATAACTCCAAGGACTTCTAACCTTAGCATTGAAAGGCGGTGTTTCCTCTAACAAAAATGAGGAGCCTGAAGGAGGAGCTGGTTTACTGGGGTGGAAAGTGGACATTAGGAGGCTGGGTTTTAGACATATTCAGTTTGAAATCCCTATTTTACACCTAAGTGCCTGCTGTTAAGTAGGCACTGGAATGTGAGAGTCAGGAGTTCAGAAAAGAGGTTTGATCTGGCAGGTGAGTTCCAGAGTAGTCAGCATTTCTATGCGTTTAAAACCACTGGCTGGGGGTCTTCCTGGTGGTGCAACAGGTTGTCTCAGCACTATGAAGCTATTCAGAGCCATTGCAGCACAAGTTCAATCCCCTGCCAGGGAGCTTCCCACATGGCGCAGCAGACCTCTCCTGCCTCACCTGCTACTCCCCTTAGCCGTGTACTTCAGTAGGGCCACTTATTCTGCTCCCCACTCTGTCTCTGGTGAATCCTCTCACCATCCCACACCTCTGGCCTACACCCCACTTCTTGCATGCATAAATATATAAATCTTTTAAAAATATAAATAAAACCACTGGCTGGAATGAGACCACAAAGGGCAGGCATGTGGCTGTGCTTTCCTCTAGCAGCATTCAGATAGGTGCAGAGTGGGCAGACTTGGGTTTGACCAGTGGGTGAGTTTGCCCTGAAGGAAGTACAGCAGAGCACGAGAGGGCAGGAGATTGGGAGGGTGTATTCACAGTCCAGGGGCAAGGAAGAAGCAGTGGGATCAGTGTTCTAGAGTGAGCTCGACACCCCCTGAACCCCCTCCAAAAGCAGCCATCGCCCTTCTCCTGCTCTCCATGTTGGTCATCAGGGATATTTCTGACACGTTTGTTTGTTTTCAAGTCATTGGGAACCATTGCGACATCTCTCTCTCCATATTTGCTGAGGATAGCCTCCGCACCCCAGATGCTGCCCTTCTACCTTACCCCTCCTATAACAAGCAAGAGCATATATTTTTTAAATCCTGTAAACCTGGCAAACAGCTCACTGCCATCTCTCCTAATAAAATGGAAAAAAAATGTCATTCTATCTAAAAAAGATAAATAAAATTTAGATATTTGCATCATATTATCACTTTAATGTCTTTACCTCTTCTCTCCAGAGAAAATCATTATATCAATAAATTTGTTCTTTCTTTGGACATAGGACACTCCTGCAAGCTTTTGAAGAAGAACATGGGAATGATTGTTATCAATGAAGGCTCTCTTGATGTAAGTAAAAGATCTTTTGAAAAAAATTATTTAGTAACAATTTTTAATTGTTTATCACTGTGTAGATTTTTTTAATTTCAGACAGCTATGAAAATGCTTTATCTTTCTGAGGTAAAAAGATACCTCATTACTATTGGTCTACTGCACATAATTTACAGTGTTTTAAACCACATTGATATAGATAGATTCCAGCTTTGTGTCTGGGGCAACTAAAAGAAATTGCTTCATCTTGCAAGACAAAAGAGATGCTTTATAAAAGCATTATGTCAGGAGATGGCTGGGTGGTTTTAACTTGTTTCTGTCTATCTAGAGATTTTGTATATTAAGCATTTAGTGTCTTCATTAGTTTCTAGTGTCAATATGTATATTGCTGCTTAAAAAATATTGAAAACCACAGGATAATCCAAAATAACCATTCCTGATAGAAAAGCTGTTTGTTGGTTTGTTTTCATGTCCTAACTTGTGGGCTGAAATATAAATTTCTCATGGCTTCTTTCATGCCTGTGATCATATGAAGTTATATTTGAGAAAGAAGGAAAGATTTGTTAGGAGTACAGGAGAAAATAGAAGTTGACAAATAAAATATCTAGGTCAAATAACCTGTATATATTTTGAAGTAACAGTGACTAATTTAAGGTGGAAGACAGAACAGGAGAGGTGATTATCCAGCTACTGGAAATAGTCACTGTGACGTTTGAGCAGAGAGAAGCTGATAATTAGGAGTGGCGGTGAAGCCAGAGGCCAGGCGTGGGGACAGTGAGGCGGCCAGTGTTTAGAAGTCAAATGTAGCAGAGAAATTATGTGTAAGAAATATTTGACTTAAGACTTTTAAATTAGATTGATGATCTCTTAATGATTTGTCCTCAAAACCTTTGTGATACTTTTCCCTTTCTTGTGAAAGTTTTGAGCAATTTGTAACCTGTAGAATAATGCATGATTTTGCAACCATGAACCTTGCTTATGCCTTTAATTATTGGAGAAGTAGTTTTTGTGTACCAAGCTTTAATCTTGAAAACACAAACTAAAAACAAAGTCGAAAAACATCAGATCAGCCTGTGGTTGGGATTTTTTCCTTTTTATTCACTCAACATGCCCTCTGCTAGGTACTGAGAACACAGCCCTAACCAACATCATGGGCTCTCCCCATAGCTGGCAACTATCTGCATTCTCCACCCCTTACATGTATTAATTTTGGTTTATTATCTCCAGGTTGCTACGCTGTGAAAATTATGACTAATACAGCCCTGCCCTCCAAAACCTTACAAATAATAAGAAAAGTAAAATGCACACAAGTAGCAAAACAAAATAGATATATAAATAAGATAGGTCATTTGCTATGAAAATATTGTGAAGTTTAGGGAAATATAAAGCAGAAGGCATTGAGTTAGAAAGAAGTGAATAACTGAATAAGGGAGGAATACTAATACAGAAGGTTGTAGCAAATAAGTTCAAGGCATGTTTTGGGTTATGAAGAGGAACCTTGGACACAAGGTTAAAAATTTTAAGGTGTTTTTATTTTTTTTAAAGATTTATTTATTTATACCTACAAGCTGGGGTACAGGCCAGAGGCATGGGGCGGCGAGAGGGTTCACCAGAGACAGAGTGGGGAGCAGAACAGGCAGATCAGAAATACACTGCTGAGGGGAGCAGCAGGCGAGGCAGGAGAGGTCTGCCACGCCATGTGGGATTCTCCCCAGCTGGGCATCGAACTCGCATCGCGCCCTGCCCACAGTTCCATAGCGCAGCGCTCAACCGCTGTGCCACCAGGGAGGCCCTTAAGGTGCTTTTAATTTAAATACAGTCACCTCATGTCAAAATCAAAAAGGGAAAAAATAGATGATAATAAGTGAATCTTCTTTCTTAAGCCCAAATTGTCCAGTTTACCTCCCCAGGAATGACCGCTAGTTCCCATCTGGTGTTTTCATCCAGAGAAAATCTGTCAGATCCAGGATATATGTCTATATCTCTATGTGCCCATTCTTTGCTGATAAACACAAATCTCCACATACTATCCACACTGCTTTATTATACTTGCCTTTCTTCACTTAGTGTATCTTAGCCATTGTTCTGTAATAGTATATATGAAGCTCCCTGATTATTTTTTAATTGCGGCACGGTATTTGTAGATACCTGTAGAGAATTGACAGAGGGAGCTAAAACTGGTAAGGTAGCCTAGGTTACTTGTGGAAAGTTGAGCCAAGGTTGAAAAATTCATCTTTACAAACAAAGAGGGCAACTTCGTCAGTCTTTTAAAAGAGGTATGATATGTCAAAGCAGTTGTACATAAATAAGCATGTTTGGAATGGTAGGGAGTCTTGGGATGCAAGAGGACCATGATAAGAGTTGGGTAAGAGGAAATAGGGCACCAATGCCAGCAATATGGTGTGAGAGACATTCAGGGAGACTTATCTCATCTGGCCCTAGAAAAGGAACCATTAAAGGTGGTTCCAGAACTGAGTTGCAGCTGTTCACAGCATTCCAGAAACCTCAGTGGAAGCATTCCAGTAGTCTCTGTAGACTTTTAGGGCTTTGTCAGCAACATGGATTCCACATGGTGTACTGTTTCTCTGACACTTGAAGTAAATCAGAGATAGAACCTGCAGGGTTGAAGCCGAAGCATGACAAGCTGTGATGATTTGACATGTGATCCCTGTGTCTGGAAGTGGGCTTTCTCCTGATGTAGAGTGTGGTCGCATTGCTGCTGCTGGTTTCATCTCTCTTATCATTTTTCTCCAACTCTTGGACAAACAAGTGACGTAAATAGTAATCTAAAGGGAAATTGAGAGAAGTGAAACACTAACTTTTCAGTATACTCCATCATGTATTAAGACAGTGACCTTTCACTTTGAAGTTTCCAGAGTGATAATCAAAAATAATAAACACCTCAAAGGTACTTGCGTTTTCCTGTTTCTATTAGCATATCCTCAAGAGAATACCATTTCAGTGAAGAGGGGAGGGATTTGTTTTGGTTAACATTCTCTCAGTGCCCAGCAGCAGGCCTAGCACCTAGTAAGTATTCCATAAGTATTCCAGGAGTGAGTCGCTGAATAAATCTCATCGTAGGCCTTCTTTTTAAAAAGTTGTATATCAGTTTTCAACTTAGTTGTAATTGATCATTTCTGACATTTTAAAAGTACAGTGATTAGAAATGTCCTTAGCAATTCAAGTGCCAGTTTGATGTGGAAGATACAGGCAAACACTTGGCTGAATGGATTAACGCTAATTTCTCCAGCTCAGTGCAGCCACGCATTCTTGCTCTGCTGTCTGGGGACGCTTTTTCTCCCTGGGAGTTAAGTGGTGACTTTACAAATCTGGCTGTTTGGGGTCAGGCCTGCTGTGGTGCACTCATTTGCTTCTCAGCAGGAAGGGAAACATCACTTTGCATAGCTCCTTCAGATCTTATGTCATAAAATCCACAGCAGTGGAGATTTCAGGCAAATCATTAGCTGTGCTAGAATGCCTGTAGGTAAATCATTATTATTTTTTCATTGCCATAGAAAAGGGAAGCATCTTATGTATTCAAATTGTACTGATAATAATAAAACACAGTATTACCATTCCATGAGCACAAAAAAATAATTAACATTTAGGTAATAAACTTAGGAACATAATGTCTTAGGACATCATATAATGGGGAATAAATCATGGGAGTATGTTTTATCAAGTGACAATTTTAATGAATGTACTCAAATTACTCTGTGAAATAGCACTATGGTTAAGAGCACAGTTCTTCCCTTATCTGACTGTGGTAGTCTGGGTGAATTGAGATAACTTCCCAGAGAGCGAGTTTCGCTGTCTATAGAATGAGGATCATGGGATTTGGTTTTTGTTTGTTTGTTTGTTGTTGTTTTAAGATTTATTTATTTATGCATACAAGCTGGGGCACAGGCCTGAGATGTGGGGCGGCAAGAGGGTTCACCAGTGACAGAGCAGCAAAGGCAGATCAATGGAAATACACTGCTGAGGGGAGCAGCAGGCAAGACAGGAGAGGTCTGCCGCACCGTGTGGGAATCTCCCCATTCGGTTGTTGAACTCCCGTTGCCGCTGCCAATAGCTCCACAGCGCAGCACCTAACTACTACACCACCAGGGAGGCCCAGATCGTGGGATTTGTATGGTTAGCACAGAACATGGCACTTAGAAAAAGGAGATGTTATGAAATTTTGTCCAAAGTTGTTGTTCTTCATCATTGCATAACACAGCTTACAAAAGATATGTTTTCCCATCTTTTAAGTTTTCTCCTAAGGGAGTAAGTTATGAATATAGATTGTCTTTTGTGTAAATGATGTATATGGCTACGAATGATTTCGTGTTCTACCAAAATATTATTTCTGTTACTGTTAAAATTTTAAGCTGGTTCTCTTTTTTATGTTAAATTTATACAAATAAAATATCATATTTGAGACTCTCCAAATTCCAAATAGAAAAACCTTTCGTCTTGTGATCATGAAAATAGAAAGCTTTGTCTTCCCATCAATGAATAGATCTCAAAAAAATTTTTATTTGGCTTTCTAATTTTCTGGTTTAGAGTTTCAGTATGATTACCTTCTTAAAAACTAATGACTGTTTAGTTTTGAGAAACTTTCAATAAACATACAAAGTTGAAAATGAAACAAACGAAATAGGAAGTCTTGCTCTATAGATCTAATATGGAAATCCAGTGGGTTTTTCTGCCTCTTTCCATTTCCAGCTTTGTTCATAGCAAAAGCAGCACCACCTCCCACATGACACCCAGGAGCAAATTTGGGTGTACTCACTCAGTTACCTCCCCACACACTGTCAGATATTGACAGTGTCAGTAAAAGAATATCTTAGAAAACTTTTTCACATTTTTTTAAATTTAGAAAGTAAGAAATCAGTGGGTAAATATCATTAAGAATCACCTAAAGTTCCCATACGACCCAGCAATACCACTTTTGGGAATTTACCCAAAGGACACAAAAACACTAATCCAAAAGGATACATGCACCCGTATGTTCATTGCGGCACTATTCACAATAGCAAAGGTATGGAAGCAACCCAGATGTCCAAAAATAGGTGACTGGATCCAGAAGATGTGGTACATATACACAATGGAATACTATTCAGCATGGAAAGAAGATAAACACATGCAATTTGCAGCAACATGGATGGAATTAGAGGGAATCATACTCAGTGAAATAAGCCAGAAAGAAAAAGAAAAATATCAAATGGTTTCACTTATT